>OY735212.1:51830597-51833097 GCA_963457665.1 Thysanoteuthis rhombus | reverse complement strand
GAGTTTTCCCAGATATTATACATGAGAAATGGTTAATTAAGAATAAATTCAAGGTAAAAACTTTTTAATAATTTTGAATCATTAGAAAGAAGGAGAGTGAGAGAGATGAGGGGCATGGCATAGCACGATGTTGAGCAAAGCTATCTCGCAGACAAATATACAAGAGTTGTGAGTTCAATATTTACTTGGAGCCCCACAGCTGTAGCTCACATACCAAACTAAATACATATATATATATATATATATATACACTAACACTTCAGGCACATTTTTTTGATAGAAATACATCATCCTTCTCAGCATGTGTAATGAAGCACAGAAATTATATATATATATATATATATATATATATATATATATATGTGTGTGTGTGTGTGTGTGTGTGTGTGTGTGTATGTATTTACATGTGTATATCTGTCTATGCACACACTTGTACATCCTGATGAATCATTTTTTTCAGCATCTGTAACATCTCCATGTGTTTTGTACATAACTGAATAGTTATTCTATGTATACTCATATTGTATGTTATTTTTATATAGCTTTATTATCAACACCTCCAACTCGCTCCTCTAAAAATGCCATGCTATGAGAGTGGAGAAGAAGGTGGGGCTGGCAAGGAAGAGAAAAAAGAAAGAAAGATAGGGAATTCAGCTCGATAGACAAGTAAAGGTTATTTGAAAGTGAATGTTTTGATTCAGTTGATAGGAATGTCTACAATGCCAAAGCAACATTGATAAGGTTGTGGCACCCTCACAGAAGACTGCTAACCAACAGTGAGGTGAGTGAAGAGATGAACAGTTGAGTTGATTGGTTTCGTATGAACTGCACAGTTATTGCACTTGCCAGTTACTTATAGTAGAGAGCCTGAGAGACAGGAGGAGACTAAACAGAAATTTAGAGTGAGATCAGGCTGATAATTGATTCAAAATTGCAATAAATCTAATTGACCAGAATTTTCCAGAATAGAATATGTTAGGAATGTTAGAAACCATCAACCAAAACTGTCAACATAAGTTTCTTGTCTGGCAACATATGTATTGGAGGATTGAAAATTCAAACATTTACTCCACATTGTTTTTAAGAAAAGTTCCATTTTGTTGTTTTAAAAATTCCCCTCTAAAATTGATTTTTAGAGGGAGGTTCAATCTATAATGTAAGTTTTAGCTGATTTGGTCCCTCACTTTGAGTCCGTGAGTTTTCACACTTGCTTTTTTAAAATTTTTTCAAATTCAGACTTTTAATGATCACCCAACATAAGACAAGAGAAGTAATTTATTCATTGATCACTTCTTTTTCCCAATTTTTTATTGATCATCCCAACACAATATGCTGCCAAAAGATGTTGGTCACATGACGGTTACTATTGAGTGACTATCTAAACTTGTTTCTTTTCTAATTACTTTTTCCCCCCCCAAAGTTATTCCAAACTAATATCTCATCCTTATTGTTCTTATCACTACATTTTTGCTAATGTGTCCATTGGCTTTCTTTACCATCTGAAATTCCAGGGTGAGTTATTGTCTTTATTCCACAAGGAATTCAAGATGAATATTCAAATCCTCACTGTTCTTATCATTATGTTTTGGTCAATGCATTCCTAGGCTATCCTCACATATCTTTGACTCAGCTTTTCTCTGTGAGGTCCATTTAAAGCTTTTAAATGCATATTTTCTTCTTTTTGGTATCAGCAACAACAGACTAAAGAGATTATTTTGAGCAAATATTTGATCCATGACTTCAATTTCACCAATAAATCTTGCTTGAACTGAATACAAAAATCTGTTCCATCTTTCTTCAAAGAAGAAAAAAAAGAAAGTTTATTCTCATTTTCTTGGAAGACTATGAAAGTTGATACAATAAGAAACAATAATTTTGCCAGCACATAAAGCCATGAATATATTGTTTGAATGAGATTTAGATTATTCTACTCAGCTTTTTTTATAAACATGCAGCCAGTAGATATTTACTAAACTCTGCTTAGTCAACTAGACAGCCACAATAGTAGGACATTCTGTAAGTATTGAATTCACTGCTATACTAGCAATGATTTAGGAGATAAATTTACTAACCATTGTTCTATGGCAGGCACCTTCAATATGTATCCAGTATTAAACAATGTAATCAAATCTATGAATGAAAAATCTAAAACTTGGGTTAAGCTCTTCATAATTTAATGCTTATGACAAAAAAAAACCAAAAACAGTCAAGAAGTTCATTCATGTCAAGTTTTATGTGTGAGGCAAAACATTAAGAAATTCTGCATCACAATTTTTGCAGTTCAAAAATAAGTAACGCCAGCAACAACTGTTTGGTTACAAAAGAATGTAGATGATTATTTTGGAGATCTTCAATCTACTTCAGCACCAGAGATTTTACAAACACATGAACACAGAGAAAACAACACTATAATCAGTGGACATGAAATATTTGCTCCATAGTTAAAACTCCAAATTATAAATTAATCAATAAACTAAAGGAACTTTGTTCAATTCACTAG
>OY735212.1:51816150-51817897 GCA_963457665.1 Thysanoteuthis rhombus | reverse complement strand
ACACCCACACACACACACACTCATACACACACATCACTCACACATACATCACACACACCCCATACACTCACACACACACCCACCCACACACACACACACACACACACTCACCCTCCATCTACACACACACACACACACCACATCACTACCATCACACTCACACACAACCACACACACCACACACACACACACACACACACACTCACACACACACACACACACACACACACTCACACACTACACACACACACACCCATACACATCACACACACACTACACTACACACACACACCCACTCACACACACTCACACACCACACACACACACACACTCACACACTCACACACACCCTCCCACACACACCCACTCACACCACCATACACACTACACCCACACTACACACACACACACCACACACACACACACACACTCACACCACACACACACAACACACACACCCACCACACTACACCACACCCACACACTCACACACACACACACACACAACACACACCCACACTCACACTCACACACCACTCACACACTACACACACAACACACTTCACACACACACACACACTATACACATCACACACACTCACACTACACACATACACACACACACCACACACACACACACATCTACACATATACACACACTCACACACATACACCCACACACACATATACACACACACTACATACACACACACTCATATACACACACACACACTCTCATACACACCCACACACTATCACACACCCACACTACACACACACATATACACATACACACACACACACATACACACACACCACACACATCTACACACACACACAATCACACACACACATATACACACACACACACACACACACATACACACACTACACACACACACACACACTCCACATACACACACACATACACACATACACACTACACACATACATACACACACACACATATATACACACACACCACTCTACACACACACACATCTCACACACACACACACACTATACACATATACATACACACATATACACACTACACACACATATACACACTACACACACACACACTACTACACACACATATACACACACATCATACACACACAACACATATACATACTCACACTCACACATCTACACACACACACATTATACACACACACACACTCACATATACATACACAACACACACATATACCCAGACACATACACATACACACTCACACACACATATACACACATATACCACACACACACATCTACACACACACTATACACACACACATACACACACACACCACTCATATACACACACACCATCACACATACACACACACACACTATACATACACACTACACTATACACATATACACACATACTATACACACACACACATATATACTACACACACACATATACATACACACACATATACACTACACACACACATACATACACACACACACACATATACTCAATATCATACACACATACACTATATACACACAACATCATCACATCACACATATACTCACATATACATACACACATATACTATATACCACACACTACATCACTAAATACATACACACATATATATACTACATACACATATATATATACCATATTATATAAATACACATATATATATATACACATCATATATATATATACACACACTAAATATATATACACATATACTATATATACACATATATATACATATAC
>OY735212.1:51673650-51806150 GCA_963457665.1 Thysanoteuthis rhombus | reverse complement strand
TTATTGTCCATTGTTGGACATAGAACTTCCCCAGGATTTGCCACACTTCTCTATCATGGGCATCACAGAGCCAGTACTCCCTGAACTTGTCCAGCTCGTCTCTCCATCTAATATTCTGCCAGCCTCGGTTGCGCATGTGATCTCGGGGGATCCATGTCGTGAGTCATGATGTCCAACGGTTGTCTGCCATTCTTGCAACATGGCCAGCTTACCGCCATTTGAGATTTTTAATGCATTCTATGATGTCCCTAACTCTTGTCTTTTTTTGGATCTACCGTGCTGTCTTGTGGTCTCTCCATGTGAGGCCCAGCATTATTCTTTCATGTGCACAATGCATGGTTCTCAGTTTACAGGTCAGTCTCTTGGTTAGGTTCCATGTTTCAGCTCCATAAGTGACTATTGGGAGGATGCATTGGTTATACACCCTTCTCCTTAGGATTAATGGGATCCTCTTATTTTTGAAGGTTGAGTTAGCTCTGCCAAAGGCTTGCCATCCTAGTGTGATTCTTCGCTTGATTTCTTCTTCTTTTGAGGGTCTCGTGGAGATTCGTTGTCCTAGGTAGATGTAGTGGTCTACTTCCTCCAGTTCTGTGTCCTCAATTTTGATCTAAGTGTTTTTATCCCCGATGTGGTTGTTGCACATGATCTTCGTCTTGCTGAAGTTCATGTGTAGGCCGACTTTCTTGCTCTCTTCATTTAGTTCATCTATCATTAGTTGGAGGTCGTGTAGGTTCTCTGCGAAAAGGGCTATGTCATCTCCAAATCTGAGGTTGCTCAGATACTCGCCATCTATTTTAATTCCTTTACTCTCCCAGTTAAGTCTTCTGAAGATCATCTCGAGGCAGGCTGTGAAGAGGTTAGGTTAAGCTGGTATCAATTAATACTAAATGAAGACTTAGCAGATTTTCTTCAATAAATACTGACCTACCACTATATGTCTGTGTCATTGACAAATACTTTTTTTTTATTCTGAGAATTAAAGTTCATCAATCAGCTAACTTTATTGTTTAAACATTCTAGCTTAATAAAGATCAGGTTTAAACAGCCAAATCTAATTATTTAATAATTCTTTTTGATTATGTGATATGGTAAAGACAAAAAAAAGTATAATTTCAAGAAAGTATATACATGTATAACATAACATTGGAAAAATCAAGTTGTCACAAGAAAATTATATTTTCTTTGTTGACATTGACAGATGAAGTAATGTTTATGATTATTTACCTAGTAAAATAGAATTCTTTCAGCGACAATATATATTCATCTCAAAAGAGAAAACAAATGACAAGAAATTCCTCAAAGAGTAAAAAACTTTGACATTCAACAAAGATGAATAAATATTTAAAACCTTAAAAAGAATTAGAAATGGTTTAAAACAAACTCCCAAACATTAGTTAAAACTTTAAAAACAAGACATCATTCATTCTATTCTCAAAAACCATGTGATTCAAGTTTAAATAATGAATAAATTATGAGAAATAATCTTTTGAACAGGAAGAAAAAAGTTTGAATGGTTAAAACCTGATAAATTCATTTCTATGTTCAGCATTGATTGGTCAAGATTCAATAAAAACCAACCAACTGATAAGAATACACTTTTATGATGAAATGAAGAATGAAAAAATATATCATTTCAAATAATTTATCATTAGACTGTAGCAGTGACCATTCTAGAGGTGCCTGTATGGACCACATCATACTGTGTGAAGTAGCCTACAATAACTCTCAGGTGAAATGATTTTCCATTTGTTGTATGACAAAACTGCGGCTTCAAAGAATTTCCGTTACTTCTCCATCAGTGTTGCCAATTTAGATCTATAATCTGTAATTTTTTTTATTCATTTTTATAAGATTTCTTGTGAACTGCTAATCCAAAAGAAACAACATTGTACTGCTGAAAAACATATTTGGTGAATATCAATGCCCAGGTATCGAGTAATCATAGTGCCTACGCACACAGAGTTCTTCAACTGCAGTTAGATGGATAGATACATGAAATACAGATTGTTATAATCAGGGAGAACGCTGATACGGATGCCAAATTTCTTTTTTCAATTCTCAAAGACTAATATGCAAAAAAGATACCCCACTACAGAAAATTTGGTGGCAATAGCTATGGCTATTTTTCAGTTTTGCAAACACAGACAGAGATATTTGGAAAATTAAAGTAACTAAAGTATTGCCTGTTCCAGAAGTGCCTGTTTGGAAGGGGCCAGACTTCATGGTGTGTACAACCTGCCATAATTGTGATGTAAGATAATTTTCCCACCGTCATAGATATTTTACATGCAAATTTAGATAATTCTAAAAAGTGTAAGTCAAGGGATATCATTTATAAAAACTATGAAGATCCATGATCTTGAAATTTTATCTATTTTCATCACATATTACTTGAGAAACACTGATCTCAAAAGCTTTTAACTCAACACTACACTGCCTTGTGGGCTGCCTAATATAAATGGAGTATGTCAACTTCGTACAATGGCCAGTTGTGCAGGGCATACACACAGATATATAAACAGATTTCTTCAATTGTAGTTAGAAGAGAGGATCAAGTAGAGACTATGATGAGTCATTTATTTAATTCTTGGCAGATATTTTTACAAATTGATTTTTCAATTAGCAAGCTATTCTTTTGAATATGAACCTCAATCTAAAACAGGTTTGTACATTAGACACAATCCTTTTCTCAATTAAATCAATTTTTTCTCCCTACTATAATGGAAAACAATCCAATCATTGAGGCACATGAAGGATGATATCCTTTCAAAGATTCAAAGAAAAAAGTATATAATCCTTTTCCCACATTATCCTTCTTTTTTTTTTTTAACTGAGACAAAAGTTGGTACTTCTATGAATGCCAAGTTTTTCATTCATCCCAAATCTTAATAGATTAATAGCATTTATAACCAAAAAAAAACAAAAAGGATAGTGAGACTGTCCAAAGAAAAAGTTTTTTTCCTTCATTTCACACGACATTTTTTTAAAACAATTCTTAGAACTTGGAAGGGAAAAAAAAAAGTGACATATGAAAGAGAGTTCGTAATACAAGAAGCTGAAACTTTTTTTCATAACATTTCATATTGTAAACATAAAGTTATCACCTATAACTCGTGGGGAACAAAAATAGATTAATACTTCTTGGATACAAATGAAAATGTAGAAAGGCTCAAGAAAACCATTCAGTGTCTATTTTTGGAGACTGTTTTTTTAATTTCTTTACAATTTTATTTTTTTATTAATTGTAAACAAATGGTGTCATCAAATATTTCCAATTGCTATCAAAAATTGCATAAACAACGTCAAAGTTTTTGACCTGAGTCTGTTCATTGCCAATTCTAATCCACAACATACAAGAATAATTGGATTTGTTCAGTAGGTGGGAAAAAAATAGTTGTGTTTTCCCACCAGTGTCAAGAGATCAACCCAGGATTTCAAATGCTGATTTTCTAGGCAAATAGGCCCAGTTGGATGATTGGTGTAACATCATCCTTACTCTCATTTCTCCCCTTTGGCCTTAGTTTAAGTTCAATTAAATCCAAATCTAGGAGTCACAATCAATTCTTATTTACAAGTTGAACAATAGGATTAGTTGTGAATATGACCAAACCATTTAAATGGGTAAGACTTATGTACTCACCTGTGCCAATAATCGATGTTTCAACACAGGTAAGAAGTCATTATTTCACATGCCGATTTTCCAGAAACTTAGTCCCTTGGGCCATGTAAAATTGGCTCAACACGCTCTTCCTTTTCATTCTTCTTTCATTCATTTGGTTTTGTACTGGACTAAATGGTTATTAAAATCCACCCTCTCACAGGAAGAGTTTCCTTACTTTGCTGCTTCCTGCAATTCTTGAGATCAAAATGTCATTTTTTATAAATAATTCATAAAGGGGACAAACTAGTTTTATAGGGTGGAAGGTATCAATTCTGTCAAAGCTGGACGTTTTAGCATCTCTAAATTTTGTTGACACTTCTGGAAAATGATAAAGAAAAAGCTTCATTGTTCCAAGCTCTAAGACGCAATAAAAAGACATTCTGTTTTGTTGGTTGGTTTCTCTGGAGTAATAATAAATATCTAGTCCGTTTTCTCACATATTGAGAATACTACTTCTTATAGCTTTTAAATGCACCGATGACACCTCATACAAATGTTTTTGAAAAGTGACGCATTTTATAAAAAGCGGAAAACAATACCATTTGAAACCCGCACCGATTTTTTAATTGCTGGTGCTCGTCTTGAGTAGTTATAATGACATGGTGATCACGTGACTTGAACGCCTAGGATTTCTTTCGTCATTATTTTATATTTACATTGAAGAAGTCTGCATTGCGATAGTCGTTAACTTATTTTTCTGTATTTATGATCGTTTAAAAATCCATCTCAAGCTATCATTCTACTTTTGGGATGTCTTATTGTTTCTCCTTTTCAACGACCTCCAAAATATTGCTTGTCAAACGACAAAAATGAATGTTCTTCAATTTCAAAAAGCGATTTCGCAATATTAAGCAAATAAAAAATGATTTCACATTATATCCTATTCTCTTCCTTGTTGAGATTGAAATAACACAGGAAGTCGATTTCTGTTGAAAAAAATGTTTGTAGATAAATGGAGGCGGCAAGTCAGTGCAAAAAGGTGTGTATATAACAACAATTATAATACACACCTTTTGTAGCAGACATCTCTACTTGAAAAAAAAACATTTTGAATTACAAGAAATTTACTTGGGTTCATCATCAGAACAGTTTGTGGTCAGTGGAACGGGCATGTTTAGAAAGAAAAAATGCGAATTCGCACAGCCAAAATTTAGCAGGACAAGTGGAAAAAACTGGATCTGAGAAAAAAAAATGTAAAACCTGCCGTTTATATATATATATATATATATATATATATATATATATATATATATATATATATATATATATATATACACATTAAACTATTACTACTGCTGCTGCTAAACAACATTTTCATGATAGACTAAACTGAAATGTGTATCCTACTGTATTCTATGATGTATGTACATCTAAGGAAATTGTTTCGTGATAGCATTACATTGCGGAATTTTTCCGAGAAAAATATGGTAAGAAGTTTTCTTTATCAAAAGAATTCTTTATCTTAATAAATGAAACATACGTGCATACATATTGGATGTAATTATATATTTATATGTGTGCCAAAAACAACGGTACTGTGTATGACATAACAAATAAATAAATTAAAAACGTATTTCCCCAGTTTCACGAGTATGGATGACAGGTTGTGCTATAATGTCACAATTGATTACAACATAAGAAAGATACTTTACCCCAATAAAATTTGGTGTACAATAAAAATACTCAACATATTTTTAAATTGAATCTATACATCATTTGACTCAAATTAAGTATTATTGGTGTTGGTAGATCTTAAATTATGTTTTGCACAAGTAGGCATCCGTAGTACGAAAATGACTACTAAATCGAGATGTGGTGTCATTTGTGGAGATAGCACTTGCCAATCAATGTAACAGAGTTAAAACAGTGGACCGTTTCAAGAGCCTATCGTGATAGAGATGATGGCTTGCTGTAAATGCCACAGAAAAGACATGACGAATTTCTTCAATTAACATTTTGAACAGAACAAATTAAAATAAAATGTTCTATCTCCAAAGCTTATCACAGTCGATACAATGTCGTTATTTATGCATGTAAGGTACATTATTAAGTATCGAGTGAATTTACATTCACATAAATTGCTCCCTTAATCATTGTGACATTATAAATAACAGATATGAGCTTGATAGTTACGATTTAGAATACTTATAGAAAATAAATATGGAAAAGATCGTGGGTGGAGGAAGAAAACAGACAAAAAATAAAGTAAATGAATCGGATTATTGAAGAGATCGGTGAGAGCTTCCTTCCACATTACACAGCAAAATAATAATCACATGGGGGATATTGTGCAAGACTGTAACGAGCAAATCTCGAAGCTCAACAATCATTAAACGGTTCCTAAAGGCTCAAGTTAGGCCAAGGAATAATAGTAAAAGGTCACTGTATTAAAACTGTGATTTTAATCGACCTCCGCAGCGCCAAATTGTGACAACGATAAAGTGAAGAAAGAAATGAGAAATCGTAGGAGCCGGTTGCTAGAGAGGCTCCCCCGCCCTAAGGTAATGTCTTCAAAGAGGATAAAGGCATTTTTAAATTAACTCAAGAGGTCGATTTGTCTTTAGGGTCGTATTGAAATTGGTAGAAAGTGAAACAAACCTTCGCGGAAATTCCGGAAATCAAGACAGATGAAGCATTATCACAGTGTTGTAAATAGAGCAGCCATGATGAATCACCCGGATGAAGGCAGGTGTGACGTCACAGTACATATTTATAGTAGCCACCCCGACCTACTGTGATATTTTGACTGACTGACTGTTCTTAGATGTATTTTTTATCTATTAATTTCATTTGTCGATCTAAAGATTGATTTTTAAAATTTGTGCTTTTGAGAATTAAATTACACCTTTCATTTCTAAAATAAGACAGAAAACTTGGATTAGTTTTTTTTTTCTAATTTTTGATGAAGACCATTCCTAAAAGTAGAAGTTGAATTTGATGAAGTACAATTAAAACTTTCAGATTATTGTAAAAGATTTGGATTTTGTAAAATGAATTCAAATTCATAAACTTCAGAAAAGCTATTTCTATTATTATTCGGACTATCCTCATCTTGGTTGTTTTTCATACAATGTTTCGGCCGTTATACTCTACGGCCTTCATCAGGTATCATCTGGTAGGTGTGGGGAAGTAACGAACCGAACCCTTTATTTAACCAAAAGGGGTTTATTGACCGTCGGTTAAATAAAGGGTTCGGTTCGTTACTTCCCCACACCTACCAGATGATACCTGATGAAGGCCATAGAGTACAACAGCTGAAACATTGTATGAAAAACAACCGAGATGAGGATAATCCGAATAATAATAGAAATAATAATAATACCTCATCTCAAAAATTCAGAAATATTCAGAAAAGCTTTCCCTTCTACAAACTTGAAGACTTCAAAATGTTGAACTGACCAACAGAAACTAAAAAAAATTACCTTATATCCCTCTAATAGATTTCCCTTTTTTCCTTTATCTTACTAATTTGCTATATGTTTTTTAGCACTTCTTTATATATTCCATACATATTTGTACATGAAAGCTAACATTAAGATCACGCAATAAAATCTACTTTTGGATTACTCTGATCAATTGAATTCCATTTGCAATTGCAAAATTTTCTTTTTTCTACTTTTTATTTATAACAGTTGGAATCATTACTTTATTAGTCAGTAATTCTCATTTTCAAATAGTGATTTTGTCAGATTTGTCAAATTTCATAAAACATAGATAGCTTCCTTTTTATGAATGCGCAAACATGAAAGTTCTGGATAGATATGGATAAAGTCTTTTAGATATCATAGAGAACAAATATTATCAAACTCAGCTTAAATTTTCTTAAATAACGATGTAGAATTAATTTCAATAATTTTGTAACTCATTTTTTTGTTGGGAATTCTGATATGAGGCTTTCATGTCATTTGTAGCAGAATACTTTTATAATCAAAAATGGATCCAGAAGAGATCTCAATGAATATTTCAAAAACTGACTAAAAACCAACCAGTTAGTTCCTGTGGAAGGACTTAGTGGATCTTACCAATATTTAATCCTGGAAAAGAAAATTACTGACTTGAAATTTTAATTCATTTCTTGTTTTGATTATTTGAAATAATTTTTTTTTTTCATGCTGTTCAACTTCATTAAAATAAGTATATCTCATTCAGGAGAGGCTGCCTGCTGACAGTCCAAGATAAGAATAGTAGAGGGATGTTTATGTCTTTGTGTTTATCTTCTACTAATACAACCACTTGATCATTTTGTTTCACTTTTTAAGGTCCAATATTTTGGAATTAAGTGAGTTAGTTTTTGAATGGAACAAAAAATCCCTTTTTTTCTTCCTGCTTCGCTAAACACTTTGGAAATATAGTTTGAATTCTGTCGCAGGGGAATATCTAAAGCATATAACCATTTTCTTGAGGTAAAATGCAATTTTCAATGAGAACTTTAAATTCAATCATTCAAGACAATTTTTTATCAAAATAGATGGTTTCATGATTCATAAAAATAAACATGCAAAAATTTTGGTTGCCATTTTGTGCCTTTAAAATATTGTAATTTTGATATTAGAATTAGCTAGCATCCAAAATCGACACAACATGCTCACAAACCATATCCAACTTTTGCATAATCATTCAACAATTTTTGTAAAGTCACAAATGACTTAACGTTAACAGATGATGAAAACTGTCTTCTAGTCACTGACTTCATTAATGGAGAACTATCTGAATATGTCATCATGACGGTGACTATAGTCCATACAGTTTTCAACACAGATTATGATGATGCAGAACTACCTAAAAACTTCACCATGACAGTGAATATAGCACTTATAACTTTGAACACAGATAGCAATAATGCAGAACAATCTCAATACTTCACTTTGACGGTGAAACTTACAACTTCGGATACAGATTACAATGATGCTGAACTATCCTTACTATCACAATGGGTATAGCACACACGGCTTTGAATAAAGATAAAAATAATGCAGAACTCTGTTAATACTTCACCTTGACAGTGAATATAGTGCACACAGTTTTTAAAACAAATGATAACGCACAACTATCTCAGTACTTCACCATGACAGTTAACATAGCACTCTCAGTTTTGAACACAAATAATATTAATGCAGAACTATCTCAATACTTTACCATGTCAGTCAATATAGCACTCACATCTCAGAACACAGATAAGGATAATGCAGAACTCTCGATACTTCATCATGACACTGAATATAGTGCTCACAGCTTTGGACAGAGATAAAAATAACACGGAACTATATGAATACTTCATCATATCAGCAAATATAGCACTTGCAGCTTTGAACACAGATAACGATTATAAAGGACTATCTCAACACTTTACCATGACAATGAATATAGCACTTACAGCTCTCAAAGCAAAAAACAATAATGCAAAACGATCTCATACTTCACTTTGACAGTGAATATAGCACTTACAGCTTTTAACGCAGATAACAATTATGCAAAACTATCTAAATACTTTACTATGAAAGTGAATATAGCAATTACAGCTTAGAACACAGATAACAATATTGTGAAACTTTCTCAATACTTCATCATGACAGTGAATATAGTAGCTACAGCTTTTAACACAAAAAACAGTACTGCAGAACTGCCTCACTACTTCACCATATCAGCAAATGTAGCACTTACAGCTTTATATGCAGATAACAATAATGCAAAATCATCTCTGTGTAATGGGAACCCCGAGCCAGTCTCTACTGCCCTTGCCAATCAGTGAAGCACAAACCTGGTCTGAGGGGGTGAGGCTGTCAACTAAAAGATTTTGCAGTGCTGGAACTAAGACTCCTAGAGGCGACACAAGTTGAGAAGGAACAATCGACACTGGGTGTTAATATACTACAAGATTTAACTCAGTGTTATTACAGACTAACTAGTCAAACTATATGCTGATGCGGGTGAGGACACCCTGGAATGACTATCAATCTGTCTTTCGGGTAATTCCCTGGCAATTAATTTACCTGCCCAGAAACTGGAGATATTTTCCAAACAAAGGCAATTAATGATCAAACATCTGTAATCTGTCCAGGCTTTGCTTGCCCGACACTTTGGTGCAAAAATATCTTCTCAACACAGGGATTTTAAACCTCTCCAACAAAGGCTATTAATCATACATCTGTTTTTTGTCCAGGCCTTGCTCGTCTGACACTTATGACAAAAGTATTTTCCCAAGTCAGGGTTCAATATTAACAGCTTCACAGTTTCAGATTTTCATCAGTTTCTTGTCTATCTGATTTCTCTCTTGGTAAGCATTCTTTCTTGTTAGTACACTCAACCTTGCAAGGTCATCGTATTTCCACTTTCAGATTTTTCCTCATTTTCATTGTGTCATTTTTCTAATAAACCCTTCAATTTCATAGTGTCATATCAATATTTCCTCATGGAAGTGAATATAGCACTTACAGCTTTGAAAATAAATAGCAATTATCCAAAACTATCACAATACCAAATGATGACAGAGAATATAGCACATACAGCTTTGGATCCTAATAAAAGTTATGTATACCATGACAGTGAATGTAACACAAACAGCTTTAGAAACTGATAACAATAATGAAGAACAACCATAATATTTCACCATAACAGTGAATATGGAACATGCAGCTTTGAATACAGATGAAAATAATGAACAATTTCAATGACAGTGAACATAACACTCACAGCTTGAAAACAGATCATGATAACGCATAACTATCTTAATATTTCACCATGGCAGTGAACATAGAACTTACAGCTTTTAAAAATAATGCAAAACTATCTCAATGTAATCCCAAAATATCTCAATACTTCACTGCGGCATGGAATATAGTACTTTCAGTTTTGAATATAAATAATGATAATGAAGAACTTTGGCAATATTTCATCTTGACAGTGAATATAGCACTTGAAGCTTTAAATCCAGATAAAAGTAATGCAGAACTATCTTAATACTTCACCATATCAGTGAAGATAGCCCTTATAGCTTTGAACACAGATGATAATGATGAAGAACTATCTCAATACTTCAACATAAAACTGATATAGCTCTTTCAGCTTAGAAAACAAATAACAATAATGCGAAACTATTACAATACCAAACCATGATAGTGAATATAGCACATACAGCCTTGAATCCAGATAAAAGTAATGCAGAACTATCTTAATACTTCATCATAACAGTGAAGGCAGCACTTACAGCTTTGATCACAAATAAAAAGATCTATCTCAATATTTTACCATGACAGTGAACATAGCACTCAAATCTTTGGAAACAGATGGCGATAATGCAGATCTATCCATTTACTTCACTTCAGAATAATCTGAATACTCTATCATGGCAGTGAATGTACACTTACTGGTTTGATCACAGATAACAATAATGCAGATCTATCTGAATACTTTGCAATGACATTGAGAATAGCACTTACTGCTTTGAAAACAGATAACAATGATGCAGAACTATCACAATACTTCACAACAACAGTGAAAATAGCACTTGAAGCTTTGAACACAGATGACAATCATGCCAAACAATCTCAATACTTCACCTTGACAATGAATATAGCACTTACTGCTTGCTTTCAACACTGTTAGCAGTAATGCAGAACCATCTCAATACTTCATCATGACAGTAAATACGGCACTTACCACTTTTAAAACAGCTGAAAATAACGCAGAACGATCCAAATACTTACAGCCTCAAACACAGATAACAATAATATAGAACTATCTCAATATTTCATTATGATATTGAATATAGCCCTCAAAGCTCTGAACACAGATAACAATAACGCAGAACTATCTCTAGACTTCACCATGAATGGTGAATATTGCATATACAGCTTTGAATATTATTTAAAGAAACTTTACTCCTAGCTTATGATATCATAATCTTTTTTCATTTTTTAACCCAAGTTACATATGCAGTGCCAGCACCTTAGTTTTTTTATAATATATTAAGGAATAATTTTCAAGTTTTTTTTTCTTCATACTTTCTCTACCATTTACCAGTCTCTCTTTATACGGAATTAATTTTTCACATCAGCCATCAACTGGTTAAAGACATTGGCTCATCCTGTCATTTTTACCTTTGTGTATGGAATTGCTTTTCCAGTCCCTGAAATAGGTGGATTACTTGCACATATGTTTTCTGGTATGATATTAGGGCCCACAAAGGAACACACACCTACAGAGGAGATGATTGTAGCAGTATACGATGTAACACCTGACAAAAAATTACCAAAGAGAAGGACACTGGATGTGACACAACAAGAGGTGAGAAAAGACTCTTTCTCCCAGGTTAAAAGGATCCATTCGATGATCCCTGAAGGTTATTTATTCCTTCATGCAGCAGCAATCACTCTGCTGCAGTTTCAGTTACAAATGAGTTTACACGGAGTTGCTCCAGATTTTGGACCAGCAACTGCCAAGCTGTAGTTTTTTTCTCTCAGAGTTTCGAAGATGGACTTCCTTACATGGCTAAAATATTCAATCTACCTTGCTTATTACCCATACTTGTGGGCCAAGAAGTAGATTCATGTCTTTACATGGGGCATTAGTGAAAAAAAAAATGCAAACACCTTCAGATGAAATTCAAAGTTAATCTGCTGATTCCAATTTTAATGCCAGTAACCATTACATTTCTCTGCACTTTCATATTCTTGAGGGTTACCCAATGCAATAGATACCTGAACATTGATTGAAAGTGCACAGGCTAAAATGATGCAATGAAAACCAAATAGTTCAACAATATCATTGAATGATAATAATGACATGCCAAAAAAATCATAATTAGATTTTTATATTCTTTCAAGAATCAGTGATATTTTTATATGTTTAATAATTTCTATAAAAAATCAATAACCATTTCAAATTCCAGAGATTTTTTTATGTCATGATCCCTACCCACAAGAGCAAAAACTGAGAGGTATGCTTAAATCAAGATTATTTAAAACAAGACTGAAGCATTCAACTTACTGATGTTATGCATACCCATTGAGCAGGTCACCTTTCAAACAAAATAGCTGAATTGATGGATCATATGGCTACAAGATAAAAACTTATATTTCAATGGCCAACCCAAAATAAACTTGATTTTTGAAGTGGAAGTGGAGCTATTATCTTATTTACAGTTTGTTGTATAACTTGAGATATGATTAGGATTTATAAAACAAATACAGACCATCAACCTTCATGTAACCTTGGTTCCAGAACCATACTGGATTATCAATTTTCCCAGACCAACAGTCATGTAATAATGATTTAATATTGCACCTCTGACCCTCTAATTATACACATCTCATATAGGTTTGCTAGAAACCTAATTAAACAAATATCAAATAGGAATTAAATGGTTAGATGCAATACATTAATACAAATGATGTGCTCTATTAATATGAATAAAACAAAGATAAGTCTATTAATCAAAGATTGTTCGAGGGAATGTGTTACCAATATAAAGCAGTTTCATCTGCATTATATACTTGTTTAGAGCTGAGCTGAATATAGACTCAGCAGCACCTTCATGGTTTGCTGACATTTTTTCTCCTCACAAGTTACAAATAGGGATTCCATAACACTTATTTGAAACCATCCTTCACTCTAATTGCACTCATGTTCAAATTTAAGTTCTTTATGGAACATAATGCTACTTGTAATTACTCAGTGATCAAGTGTAAGGGCCACAAGAAATTCAAAAGTTTGCTCATAATTTTGTCTGGATTGAAAGATGAGCTCCCAGTTGATCAGTGGTATGTGTGTACCTTAAAACTTTCATTCGCTCTAAAAATTGTATATAGTGACACAGCATATTCTGGTGCATGGGCATTCATAGAGAGTGGGGTCAATCCCCCTCTAACCAGGCTTTCTCATTGAGGGTGAAGGGTTGGGAAGATGGAACCTTATAGTCAATGAACAATGATAATGATGCAGTACAATTGTTTTATGTAATCTTAAATTAATGTTCCATACAAAAAGACTGTATCATTATTGGCTGATGCTCATTCCATTGTGTCACCCTGGTGTCAGACCATATGTCTCCACCGATGGTGAAGTACACCATCTGACATCTGGATCTTACAGTGGGTCATACTTGCTTACACTACAAAGGGCAAATAGAATTGCCATTAAGATATATTCTGAATATACCATTCTGTCATCCCGCTCAAATGTGTCTGGAGATACCTATGTTCTGCTGTTAGGGAAAAAATGAAACAACCATCACAGTGGTATATCAGTACTGACTACATTTGAATCTAGTATACATTGGTAAGGTTTCTGCTTCTCTTTTTGCTGCCCTCTGACTCGAAAGCTGTTCAAATACAATCCCACTAAGCTTTTCATCTAGAACTGAGGCAAATATTAATAATAAATAAAACTGGGCTATCATATGTATAATTTCATTTATATACTTATTTGATACTTGCTTAAATTGTATCATCATCAGTCCTTTATCATCCGTCATTGGACATAGACCTTCCCCAGGATTTGCCACATTTTTTTATCATCGATGTCACGGAGCCAGTATTTTCTGAATTTGTCTCATTTCTCTTTCCATCTTATATTCTGCCAGCTTCGGTTGTGCATGTGAGCCCTGGGGATCCATGTTGTGAGTTGTAATCTTTTATACATGCTACTGATTCAAAGCTTATAAAATGATGTCCATGAAAGAGAGACTCCCACAGTGTAGGAAGCAAGTTCAAGTCTCATCAAAAGTAACTTCTCTATTTTCGATTCCAACTGCTTTCTCCAGTGGTTGAAGAGTATATCAACCCAGCGTGCTGTGATAAAAAGCTTATGCTAATAAAATGGGTTAAAACTAGTTATAAAATAAAACTGATAAAGATTGTATTGACTGACAGTGTTGTGATAAAAAGTAATCATAATAAAATGGAGTAAAATAAGTAATTAAATAATAGCGATAATGAAGACTGTCACAAACCAGAGAGTTATGATAAAAAGCAATAATAAGATGCAGTAAAATTAGTTAGAAATTGATTGTGATAATGAAGAGTGTATGAATCCAGAGTGTTGCAATGAAGAGCAACAATAATAAGATGGAATAAAAACTTGTAATAAAATAATATTGATAATGAAGAGTAATGATCCACACATGTAAAACGTAATGTGTATCCAATTTCACATAGAAAAAAATATGTTGTGTATCCATATAGACATTCTTTTGTGTGTAACACTTTTCAATGAGCTTCTTCTCAAGAGTAAGACGTGACTCAAGGTCAGTTCAATGTGGGGTTTCATAAGGAAAGCTTTAAAAAATTGCTCCAGTCCCTGCAACTGATGTCACGAAGGTGTCAAGACAAGTCCAACCCTTGACTTCTATAGTAATGGGAAGATGCTGCCCAGGGGCTTAATCCCCCAACATAGGGTAGACTTATTTTTTGAGGCTACAAGATGAATCCTAGGCCTCTTGGGCTTAGCGATACTCAGTAGGCTGTCATTGGCCATGTCATTGCACCAGCACAAAGCTACCAAAGACTGTACTACTTACAGATACTACACTTTGATCTATATCTACTTGCTTCCCCACAAGAACAAAATGTGACATAAGAGTGTAATGCATGCAGATTCTACACTTTGAGTTGAGGCAAAAGTGCTGAGAAGTGACACTTTGATCCCAGACAGAGTTCAAAGATACTCTGATTCTAGACAGAAGTGCTATTGAAGTGATATCAATGCTGATTCCATTTCACAAAAGTCAGCAAAATATCTGGCATGTTTGTATATGTTTGTACATCATCAACACTGCTCCTTATTATGTTTTAAAAAAACATTTTTTGGCTTTTTAAAATTTCTCCTCTAAATAAGTTTTTAAAGGGGTTCAATTAGCAGTGTAAATTTATGCTAAATTGATCCCTCAGATTGTGTCCAGCAGTGTTCAAACTTCTTTTTTTAATTCAGATTTTTTAATGATCACTGCCCAACAAAGGCAAGAGTTTACTAATTCATTGATCATTCTTTTTTTTTTTCAATTGATCACCACCAACATTCTATTTGTAAACTAACCAGACCTATTTCTTATGTTCATTCATCTGTTTCATTCTGGGAATGAAGTATCTTCATGATTGATTTCTAAGGTTCGTATTATTGCATTTATTTTTGGGAAATTCAACATGGTTGTTAGTATCTCAGACAGTAACATATTTACTACCAGCACCAATGGTCAGTGGTCAAGCCCAGACAAAGAGTCAGAATTTCAATAGCTGATTTTCAAAGCATGTTAATACAACACAGTCTTTCTATCTCATTTCTCTCTATCTGGCCTTTGCAAGAATAAGGTAAATTCACTTAATATCCATATTGGTTAGCGACGGTAGGTTGAGTAATGATTTTGAGAATTAAAAAAATCTTTCTTTTTTTTCAAATTGACACATATATTGTGTCATGGTTTTTAAAGAAGGCAGGGATATCAATACAGGTTGAGTGTCCCTTATTTAAAATGCACAGGATAAGGAATTTCAGATTTTGGAATATTTGTAGGTGTGTGTTGTGACATTGTTGTGAATTTGTTTTGATTGGGACTTGTCTCTCCTTTCACCATTAGTGATGTAAATATAGTTTTACGTTTCTAAATAGTTGCACAAAAATGACTAAGTTTTTACTTAGAATGAGATGAATAAAACCTTGGGAGTCAGCCTCATCTCTTGTCTTTAAATCAAACTACAGTGAGATTAGGTGTGAAATCTTCTAATTGTGACATCACGTTAGCCTTTAAAAGTTTCAGATTTTGGATCATATCGGATTTCAGATGAGGGATATTCAACCTGTACTGTAAAAGCATGTAAATAAACTTTGCAGACGACACCTTTATAGCCAACATGCAAATGAGCATTATTTATCGCTGAAAGGCTTCATCATTTTAGTAAATCAATATAAGCATTTATTCTCTTAAGGTTGATAACTAAAAGCTAAACAATCAATGACTTCTATCAAGTCATTAACTTTTTAGCTTTTAGTTATGTCAATGCACTTGCATTGATCTAGAGAGGATCCATTATCAAAAAGTGCTTTGAAGATGGCACCAATTATATGCAAGTGTAGAACAAGCAAACATGAAATCCAAAATGTGTGTATAGAATAGTTTAATAATTCAAAATGTTTGAATTCAAAGTGTCTCAAAGGATTGAATTCCTCTTTGTTCTTTTTGTTGTTAATCGATCCATTCAACAGCCTTTTTGTGGTGTACTATCTGAAAGTAATGGTGGTAAAAAGAATTTTTTTCTTTCCAAATGTGGCAGTCCTTATAATGTAGGATCCAGATGTTTTCCTTTCTTTTCCTTGTTAGAAGGCTTAAAGTGAATCATCTGAAACTTGCGTGGACAACACAAACACAAACAACAAGAAGGAGTACAATTGTCTGAAAACTCTTTGAATGTTAATGACTCATTTCAAAACTATAGTCAGTTAAATATGTATTTAACAAAACTTACTGTAATTGACACAATGTTAAATGGACTAAGACAAAAATCCTTTCAAATTTCTTGAATTAATTTTGACTTGATCAACAAAAGAAATTCAACTGGGTCTGCTTTGTAACTGAGATAGTTGTGCATTTCCCACCAGAGCTAGAGATCAGTATTCAAACCGGAGTGAAAGCTAGGAATTCCTATGGTGAATTTCAGGGCTACTTGGAAGATTGGTACAATACGATCTTTCTAGATTCATTTGGACTTTTGAGTAAATCTGCATTCATAATCCATACTTTAGCTGTGGTTGGACACTGACCACAAGCATCTGTAGGAAATACAATGGTTTAACCCACCAAGTAGGCCAGATATTTACTAAGCTCAGCACTTAATTGGCCATGTGTCATACTCAACTAAGCTCATTAGATATCAATGAAAGTCATTTAATTAAGGTATATGCTTTAATAAATGGGAAGGCAAAATCATCAACATAAAAATAAAGTGGAATTACTGATGTCTGTAGCTGTAGACTACACCCAAGGTTGATGATTTTGACTTTCAACTTCTTGGGAAAATGATACTAAGACTATCTCTTTAATGAGAGAGGCGCTGAAGAATAACATTTCTGGTATTTATCAACTGATATTACTTGCACCGGGATTTAAAGACTGATAATTGTGATCATGATCACCCTTTAAAGGCCTTTATTGGACATAATCCGTCTCTCAAGGTCTCTTGTTGTAAATGTTAATGTTCAATTTTCTGAAATTAATTATATATGTAATAAGAGCTGTGTCTGTCATTCATAATATCTCTCTCCTTTCCTACTATCTCATCAAAGTAACCTAGTTTTTTCTCTCCTCTTCCTCCTACCATGTCTGTCACGCTTATAGTATCAGTAGGAACCATCTGTTGAGCCTGTTGTTGTACACTTATTATAACTGTCAGCAAAGCAACAGGTCCTTGACTGGTAGTTTTAATGCATAAATGCTTTAGTCCTCAGAGTATTGACTTTTGAAATATTTAGAAATTATAATACTGACATGCGATTTTAAAAAGTGTAACGGCTATGAATATCACTAGTCACTTCTTGAGCCCATTTAACCCAGCAGTTTGTAGAGTCAAAGATAGAAACATAGTTATATTTGCTGAGCAAACCTCAATAATTGATGGAACAGGTCTGATTGGTCTTTCAATAGAAACCATCACATGATCAACATCTTTTGGCAGCATGCTGTGTTGGAGTTGATCAATTAAAAAAATTGGAAAAAAGAGTGATCAATGGATAAGTTATTGCTCTCACCTTTTGTTGCTGTTCCTTCAGGCAGTTCCACCTGCTGATAAATGCTTGATATTGATTAGCTGTTGTCGTAGTTGTTATTAACAAGCAGTTTTGAATAAATATACATATCATTAAGATATCTTTTTTACATTATTTCTTATTATTTATTTCACAATATTTCGTCGAGAAATGAAACATGGTGTCAGATTGGGATCTTCAATCTGTGCATGACTAAAATAAGAAAAGGTAGGAGAAACATTTTATTTGAAAAAAATCCTTTCTTCATTGGAAAAAAGAGAAAATGTCCAGATTAGATCCACCAGAATTTTTTGACTTTACTGACAAGGTGAATGGGAAAAAATGTTGCTGAAGGTTTGAAAAATTTTGTGATAGTTTGGCTAATAGGACTCCAGAACGAAGAAATGTTTGAGAGTCTTCAGCATATTTCAGATTCAAAATTGGAAAAAGGCAGTTGAAATGGCAGGAGAACTTGAAGAAGTGAAGTCACAAATGGAAGAAATATAAAAAGGAATCATCGACAAAATAAAATCAAGCAGAAAAATACACCTAAAATCACCCTAAAAGAAAATGTTGGTCACACGCTTCCAAGTTTTTGTAACAGGTATCATGAAAGAAGTTACTGTCTTGCAAAAAAGAAAATGGTTCATTTCTCTGCATGCTGCAATGAAAATTGAAAATGATTATGAAATACAGCAAGAATACAGAGAATATTTTGAGGGTTCGGTAAAACGAGGACAAACAAAAAGAAAGGGGGATCCATGGTGCAAAGAGTTACGCATCGGTAATACACCAATAACATTTAGAATCAATACTGGAGCAGATATGAATGTAATCAGCTTTAGAACATACGAAGTTTTAGAACATAAACCTTCCCTGAAACCAACCAGAGAAACTTTCAGATCTCCCAATGGCATTTTAGTTTGCAAAGGAAACTTTCACAACAACGGAAAATAAAGCTGAGAAATTCACTCTTGAAGTATTTGTAATTGAAAACCAGGGTATTGAAAATTTGTCATCAAGAGAGACAGCACATGAAATGGGTTTCATATTTATCAATGATGAAATAGAAAATGATGTATTTGAACTGATGGGTGTATTAAAGGAAAACAAGTGAAAATTTGCTTAAAAGAAAATGCGAAACCATATTGCTAAACAGATTCCATTTCCTATTTTACCCAAAGTAAAATTGGAATTACAATGATTGGAGTATAATGGATTTATTCAAGAAGTAACAAAATCAACATACCGGTGTGCACCAATTGTTCCATTTTGAAAAAAAAAAATGGTGATGTATATTTATGTGTTGATTTTTTTAAAATTAAACTAACAATTTAAAAGCAATATTATGTTATCAAACTTGGATGATATAATAGCAGGACTGCAAGGAGCTATCGTATTTTGTAAACTTTCAATACTCATTTTGGACGTCATTGTTCTGCAATTACTTTGATAGTTGAGCAATAAACAAATTTAAGACTTCAAAAGTTATGATTATTCAACTTTCCTTGTTTTTTCTTCTACTTTTTCTTTTTTCATTTGAATGATCTTTCAAATCTCTGACAAAGTGACTTTGTAAAAGGAAACCGATAGCTTTTACCTCACATATTTTGTCACTGTCAGAAAAAAATTATGCTCAGATCAAAAAGGAGTGTCAAGCAGCAGTCTGGGATTATTTGCTGATCACAAGCCTTTAATCCCTATGATAAATACACAGGCTGGTAGAAAACTCCAAGAAATTCTAGAAGCCATATGAACCAATCCTTTGTTGCAAAAAGTGATTAATTTTATACTTAATGGATGGTCAGCAAATAAATAAATCATTAAAGAAGAGGTTAAGCCTTATTTTACTAATCGGAGTATGTTATTGACACCTAGAGAATTATAATTCCATCAGGATAGAATAACGGTCCCAAAAATTAGAAGCTGAAATCTTTTCCTCAATACACAGTGAGCATGTGGGTCTTAACAAATGCAATGAGTGATCTAATTCTTCAGTGTGATGACCAGGAATATCGCAAGAAATTGGGGACATTGTAAAGAAAATGTGATTTTGTCCTGCAAATCAATATCAATAATTCTACCTGATACTGTGGCAAAGAATTAGCACTGATTTGTGTACATGGAATGAACTACAGTATTTAGTCATTATTGACTATTTTTCACAGTGCTTTGAAATTGTAAATATCGGTTTAGTAACTATCGCCAGAGTAACAAGAAAATTAAAAAACATTTTTGGCAGTTGGGGTTTCCAAAAAAAAGTTGTCAGCAACAATGGTGGTCAATCTGCAAGCTCTGCTTTTAGAGATTTTGCCGAAAAATATGGGTTTATTCACATCACAGCAAGCAAATGGAGAAGCGGGAAGTGGCGTGAAAATAGTTAAAAGATGTCTAAAACAGCCTGATATTTTCACGGCACTGATGGCATACAGAAGTACTTCTATGTCGGCCACAGAAACACATTCTGCAGAATTGATAATGGGAAGGAAAACAAGAACCACACTTCCTCACTAACCAGACAAATTGGAACCTAAATGGCCAGACTTGGAAGCCAGTGGAGAAGGGATGAAGAACAAAGTCAAGGATGAAAAACAAACATGTTAAAACTCATGGCATTTGTTCATTCCACTCAAAGTCCGTGATAAAATGAGAATCAAAACTGAACAGCAAAGATCATGGGACACTATAGGTATGGGAGTAATAAAAAATCATTGATTCAAGAAATAGATAATATATTGTGCAAACAAGGTACAGAAATCTCTGGCGAAATAGAAAATATTGTATTTGTGGGAGACAAGAACACACCTGTACAATTTCAAAATTGGATTCCAATGGACTGTATAGGGAAATCAAATACTGTGGATTCATTTCAAAATAATACACCTCAAAACAGGAAAGGTAGTGCAGTCCGGAAACCAGGACATTTTAAGGTCTATATTTAAACAAAATAAATAATGAATAAATTAAGAAACAAAGATAAAATTAAAGAAAAATTCTGTTAATAAAGATTGTGTTCTAATAACTTGAAAAGGTAGCTGTTCATTCACACAGTTACACTAGCTGACGGTTGCTTGGAATTGATTGTTTGTTGTTTTAGTGGTTGTTGCCAACGGACAGTTTCAAATAAATATATATATTGTTTAGATGTTTTTTTCTTCCCTGGGGTGGCTCATCTGTAGGCACTGTGGAACTGCAAAAAAACCCTATTTATTTTCACCTGATATATATGTATAATATATGCATTTATTTATTGATTTACACTTGTACAAGATATTTAATACTATTATCGATAATCCTTAAATGATCCTCTCATTTCTAGAAATAAAAACAAAAATATTTTTACAATTTCTGCATATTTTGGGCCAGAAACATCTTCGAACAACATTTTTTCAAAACAACAGAAAATAAATTTTAATGAAACAATATAATTTACTTCCAAATAAATCTAAGTCTTAAAGTAACTTTTAATTCACCAGTGAATAATTATAGTATTTTATTTATCATCTCCAAAAGTTTAATGGGTTGGAGGTAGACAAAATTTGGCCCAAACTTCATTATTTTCAGTCTGCTGTGTGCTTCTAGTGTCCATACAGTAGCCACTGTAGGATCATGACCTCATCGTTTTTAGTTCAGTTCTGAATGGATGCAGAGGGCCACTTACTATTGCTTACAGTGATGCCTCAAAATCTGAAGATCTGGGGGAATTTTTGATCTTATTTCCTCAGGATCTGCTCATTTCATTTATTTACATTCTTGGACCATCTTTGCTGACCACTTGCATAATTGGCATAAATTGTCTTTGCGGACTACCCAATTTTTCTTTCAATACATTTTTTTTGGCAAATATTTTGTTACAGTATTTTTTTTTACAAGTTTCCATAAAATTGAATGTCTGTTTTAGTTGATTGTTTCCACATACTTTGATGTCAAGTTTAGCATTGCACTTACATTGTAAATAGAAGCCCCTTCCTGAAAAAAAAAATCAAATTTTCTCAAAAGTGATAAATTACTGGAGGAAAAAATGGTCCAAATGATTGTAAGCACAAAAAATTACTTGCAAAAACTATTTTATAACAATTTTTTTCAAATATCCAACTAAAAGTAATATTTTCTTATCATATTCACCTGGAAGTTTAAATAAGCCTGTGTCATGCAACTGTCAATATGAGAAAAAAGGTATGCAAATGTTTTGAAATATTATCTAAAATGCCAATGTGCCCACTGAATTAAACTAGTTTGTGCAGGGCTTGAAAAAAAATTTAAGAATACATATACTTACTGTGTCAAATGTGGTAAATCATTAGAAAGTATGGAAATGATACTTTAAAAAAGCAATTATTAAAACAAAATTTACTGAATGAAACAAAAAAAATCATTAAATACCGTCTGAGGCCAACCATACATAGCTGTTTACCTTTGCTGTGAAAATATGTGTCTTGTACCAAAAATCAGTTTCATGGACACAAAATTGTAACTTACAATTGCTTCACTTTGCTAGAATTGATTATAGATGACCCTGGTGACCTTGAATGGCCTGCAAGTTCAATTTCACATAGCCCATGAAATGGATTCTTTGATAGTGACTTAAAACAGGCTAAGTGAGGAGAGAAAAGATTAGTGTTAAATCCTAAGTACTGAAAAATGTGCTTTTCAGCAAAAAAGTTCTATTTGACACTTTGACATTGTTTAAATTTTGAATGAATATAAAGCAGCTTCATTCGAGGAACAGAGGAATAGCTGAGTGGGAGTTTGAAGGGGCGATTTGAAAATGTCCGCCAGGGTCTCCAATAGGTGGGAAGAGCAAAAATCTTTATAAATAGGTAATCTCCTGCACTCAAACTGACATTATACAATAAAAACAATTCACTAAATTTTGAACGGGGGCCCCTCAGGGAACCCAGCAGCTCCAGGCTCACAAATTTCTAGCGATGCCCCTTCCTTGGAAATAGTTTTCTATTTGTTTTCTTTTTCCATGTGTTTCTGTTTTTCTCTTTTATTTCTCTTTTCTCTTGTAGCTCTTTCATTTCTGTTATTGTTTTCCCGAATGAGGATTCTATCACTGACGAACTGTAGGAAGTCACTTTGTCAGAGATTTGAAAGATCATTCAAATGAAAAAAGAGAAAGTAGAAGAAAAAACAAGGAAAGTTGAATAATCATAACTTTTGAAGTCTTAAATTTGTTTATTGCTCAACTATCAAAGGATGTAATGAGAATAAAAATAAAAGTTGAAAGTTCCTTTAAAAATGATGTGTAGGAACAAATTTAAACCCATAATTCATTGGAATGAATTTGAATCAATAATGTAATGGAAAAGATTACCTTAACCTTAAAACTTGACCCTAATCCTAAACCTTGATCCTGATAGCTCAATGTGATTTAATTTTAATAAGAATTTGAAGATAACTTCCTTTGCATACATGAAAATTTTCCATAAAATATACTTATGATATATGTAATGATAACCAAAAGAGTGCTCATATAAAAATAGATTATCTACAAGAAAAGAAAGTAATTTCAAAACACAAACGAAAAACATACTTAAAGCTGATAGATATATGATCTCTAAATAAGACAGAATAAATTTATACAACTACTCCAAAAACATAGACAGATAAATATAAATATAATTTTATAATCCATGCTCTTCTGCGTTCAGACAACAGAGAAAATCTGTGGCTTTATGTTTAAGCTACAAAATTATGCCTGGTCCCATATGGGCCATCCATTTATGAATGCTTACTGTTGTTTTCAAAGCAGTAGTTGTATAATACACGTGTGTGTGTGTGTGTGTGTGTGTGTGTGTGTGTGTGTGTATCAGGATGTGGTGTGGCATCACAGATTGTGATAATGCCAGAATTTGTAGCCGCTTAGTGAGAGGTGAAAAGGTCATACAATAAGGCTGGAATCAGAAGTGGCCACTAGATAAGAGGCAAGAATGGGAAATCCAAGATCAAATTGAGTTTGGTAGGATGAAGAAAGGCAAAAACTACCAATTAAGGCAGATCAGTCATGTAGCAGCACAAGAGCCCAGATAGCATCAGAAGAAACCAGAGAAGAGGAGAGAGAAGATACAGACAGTGGCAGAAACATCAACCTGAGACTAAACATGTTATTCACACCTTTTTCATTGTTTGTTTGCTCCAGCACCATTTCATTTCATGTTTTGAAAAAAATGTACTTCATTTAGTTGACATGCCAAATAAAATGCAAGATGTTTTTTGCTACACTATATATTTGCTTTATTGCTCCAGCTCTATGGCTTCACATATGGCTTCGATGGCTTTTTGCACAGCTACTCCTGAACCTGCAAGAAGTCATCTCCGAAGAAAATCGGCAAATACATCATACATTAATCCAACAGTATGAGAAATGAATGATGATACTGGAAGTTTTGTTTTAAATTATTGAAGTTTTATTCCCGATTTTTTGTCCATTTTCTGAACTTCTTCAAAATGCAAATGATGCAAGGAAAGAAGGAGACAACTGTTTATAGGAGGAAATTTGAATTGTGTATTATGATGGTGTATTGGTTTTTTTAAATGATTGTATGCTTCTTTGACCCATATCAGGTATCAATACGGATGTTTGTAGAAATGTTTGAATATGATGAAAGTGTGTGTACCTGGTTCACAGAGATTTGAAACTCGTATTAACATAAACAAAGGAAAAACATTCCATTAGTCTGATTTAGAGTAAGCGGGGGAGGGGGATTTATGTGTACAAAAATGATGATAAGGCTTGGAGATTTATGTATCTGTATAAGTATATATATCATCATAGATACATGAATGTAATGTGCAAATAAAATATACATAATTATCTATTTATATGGCTTGGTTTGTTTATATGTTGTCATGATTTATATTTATGTACATATATATATATATATATATATATATATATATATATATATACATATATTGTATTTACCAAATGATAAGATTACAACATCTTTTTTTGAGGGAAACAGCCACATATGCCTCTGCATCCAAAGCACTCATGTAATGGCCAGGAGGTTGAATGATTTTTAGCTGTACAGTTAGGTGATTTGGTTGAATTCTATAATCAGTCTCAAAAGTATTTCATTAATATCAACCACTGAATATGTTTTTATACATATTTTTATACATTATTTTTATGGAAGTATATCAATAAGTTTGCAGCAAATGACAGAAAAAGCATTTATTTTCCATGACAAAAGTTTATTTTTCCACATAATTTCCTTCCTTGCTAATGCACTTAGATTGAATATGATTCTGTGAATATTTAAGATAAAACTCTATTCAATAATGTTTCAGGTTAAAGACTTACTGATCCACACTTACTCGGAAATGTTCCAAAGTTGGTGGTTGTAATGTTATGAAAGGTAGTACTGATACCACTATTACATTTTCTGGATAATGACTGATGATGGTCGAAAGATCTCAAATCACCAACTTTGGAATAATTTTTTTTAACAAGTTCAGTGACTTAAATGAAAGGTTTGAATGCAAACTAGAAAAATTGACCAAAAAATGAAATAGGCAAAGTTTGTCTTTTATTTTTAACGATGTATGTTTGGATTTGTGAGTATATATATATATATATATATATATATATATATATATATATATATATATATATATATATATATATATATATATATATATACATATATACCACAATACAAATCAGGAATACAATACAATATGATATAATACAATATCCGATGTGTGATGGGTTTATTTCCCAAAGTGCTCCATACAATTTATATTAAACATTAAGTTGAGTTAGAGTAGAGCTTGAATTATGATGGAGTGAAGGATTCACTATACAAACATGTTATGTTTCTGCCCAGTTTGGGCCTCTTCAGGCAAATGATTCAGTTTATTTTAGATTCCTGTTTAAGAATTTATTCAAGACAACTTTCTTTTTTTTTTTTCAATGGTAAGTCATTGTTTGTTATGTTTTTTCTGTTTTATTTAGTGAGGATGCCATGCTTGTTGGTAGTTATAAATCATATATTGGAATGATATTGTGGAGGCATTTTTGTTGTCAGTATGTTGTTAAAACCATTAGCTCTTTGTGGTGTATTTTCTTTCTGAGAGTATTTTATTCTCACTTAAATCTGTTTCCCAGTGTTAGGGTTCACTTTTATATAACCTTGGATGTTAGTTTGATTATTCTGGGTTTGGTCTATTTCTACATGTCAAAGTTAATCATGGTGGTTGGGTTGTTCTTTATAGTGGCTGAGGGTATGAATCGATAATGAAGTTCATAGTAATAATGAGGGCAATAAGATGGCTAAGGTGGTTAATTTTTGATATACCAATACATGGGGTGTTAAACTATGTTTTTTAGTAGAGATTTTGAGCGATGCCTGAATTCTGATGCTACTTCATTTTTCCGTTTGATAATTCTTCTTTTTTTTTTTGTTCTTTTGTTATCTCGGCAAAATTAGGATTTCAGGTTTCTCATTCATGTTTTTTATTTCAATATTTTTGATTTTACTGTGGGTTCAAGGTTTCTATCAGATAGTTTTGAATAATAAGTCAACAGTGATACACTGTTTTTGTATTTTTTGTTTGCAAATGATGATATATGGTTGGCTAATCTTAGTTTAAAGTGTGTTTTTGATATTCCTACATAATATTTCACTTCTAAGGGTTTCTAATGGGTTGATATTTGAACCTGGTATACAATATTCAATTTGAGACATTTTTTTTGCAAAGGGCATTCATTTCTGTTTGTACAATTGCAATCTGGTTTATTTATGCTTTCTAATTACTTTATTGTTATGGTTTGTTATGAATTTATTGAAATTATCAGTACAACTATAGCTAATTTTCTGTCTGTTCTTGATGAATATTTTACTCAGTTGGTTGCTCGGGAGGAAGTGCTTTTCTATTAATTTAATGAATATTGGGGGGGGTTCACTTGTAGGTTGAATGGTGGTGTATACCAGATAATTTTTCTACCTCTACTTCTTTTGTTTTTAGAGTTTATTTTTCTGGTGAGGTTATACAAAATATACAAACCGATCAGGTCTGACATCTTGGCTGAATCAAGGTTACCCATAGAAACATCAAAACTGTAGCCGTTGTTTTTTTAGTCCATTGTTCTTGTTCATTCACAGTGTTTGATAATTTCTGTGTCTCTATTATTGATAATGTAAATCTTTGCGAATTCCATGGCTTCCTCAAAGATTCCTTTGAATACAGAAGGGTAGAAGTCCATGAGGTTGAATTGTACTGGAGCACAGTTATTTTTTGCTGAACGTTGCTAAACCAGGTAATGGCCTCATTGGTGTTTATCTATTGGCTTCATTGTACTTGTTTTATGCAATAGTTTATATCTTTTTACTGAATTTTCCTATCAGGGATTCAGTGGGATTAATTAATCAAGAGGTGGGTTTGTTTATGAATGGTGAGTGGTCCTTCATGAGTATGTAGGCATGTTTTTTGGGGTTTTCTTACTCTATTACTGATAGTTTACAACATATTGACAATTGAAATATCAACACTATATCCTGCTAATTCATAATTTATAACTACCAACAAGCTCAGGATCCCCAATAAATAAAGCAAGAAAGCATAACAAGCAATGACCAACCACTTGACAGATAAAAAGAAAAAATTTATAGATAGAGTATAAATAGACCCGTCAATTGGAATCCAAAATACAAAAAATCATTCGCCTGAAAAAGCCCAAACTGGGCAGAAACATAAACGTGTTTGTATAGCAAATCCTTTACTTCATCATACATTCATATATATATATATATATATATATATATATATATATATATATATATATATATATATATATATATATATATATATATATATATATATATATATATATATATAAAAAGATATATATATCCATATATATACATATATATATAATCTATGAAATATAATACCACAGCCATGATTTTGATATATAGCTTATGTCATAGTACAGGTTAGTTATTTTATGTAGGATATTATCATAATTTCCTGTATATAGATGTTTTTTCGTACTACACATTATTTAATTTTTTCACTTACATAGGTTACCCCAAAAACGTTTTTGACAATGATGTATGTATATATACATATATATATATATATATATATATATATATACATGCATACATATATATATATACATACATACATACATATATATATATACATACACACACATATATATATATACAAATATATTATTGTGTCATCCACAGACACAACTATTTCGTTGTATTACAACTCTTCAGTGTGGCTATAGACTATCCATTATCCCATTCAGTACCACGAGGCAGGATCAAAACCTCAGCTTCAGACCTAGAGGCTGGTATCCTCCCTCTGCTCCACGAAACTGGACGGTCAGGAAGGTTGAATTTAAGCGATATTTTTATTAACGCATAGAATCTTCATCCACTAGAGTACTCCATTCCATTTTAGAAGAGGATTACATATATATATATATATATATATATATATATATATATATATATATATATATATATATATATATATATATATATATATATATATATATACATTTATATATATATATATATATATATATATATATATATATATATATATAACTTTTTTAAACAACAGATTTATTGATCCACCACCATAGATCGATGGGTAAATAGTGAAAACTAGAATATTATATATATAAAATCTTACACATACACACATATCTATAAATCAATAGATACATCCTCACATGCATATGTATGTGAATGTGTATGTAGGAATGGGGTGTGTATATATGTGTGTGAGGAAATGTTTTGTTTTGTTTGTGCTGTCAAATACAATTTAACAGGTTGAAGGGCCTGTCTTATTTTTCTTACATGTTCAATCTGCTCAGGACCAGAGTCATCTTTCTTTTTATCTCTCACAACCATCAACAGCAAAAATCCCATCTATCAACAAAAAAACAACCTTTCACTCTCCCCTAATTATCCAGATATTAAACCCTAGTCTACCCTATTTCTGTCTGCACAGCAAACTCATTTCACCCAACCAGGATCAAAGTGTATGGTTAACTGGATTCTCATTATATGACACTGCAATCATTAGATATAATAAATGCAGCAATACCTTGAATTGTATGGTTTTCATTAAAGCAGGTTTTGATGCAATTCATTCAAGGTGTTGTAGTGCAAATTGATGTAACTAAGTATGAGCTAAAGAAACAGTGCAGTTTTAAACAGTTTGGAAAATTTTGGAACAAATTAACCAAATTAATTAAGGTATACTTGTTTGAATATGTAGGCTCTACTGTGTTGATTAATTCACCAAATCATTAAAAAATGAAGCACGGTATTTACAACAGATACTTAAACACACACATAAACACACGTATATATATGTAAATATAAAAAAGATACCATAAAATATATTTACATACTAAAAATGATAGGGTAGCTACTTCAACGTAGAGCTGCTCTTACCACAGAGCTAAACAGCCACAGGTAATGCAAAGGCCAAAATAACTGATTTAACTTCAAATTCTCATCTTGTTTATTCATGGTCTACATCTGCTCTATTTTGTTTCTTTCAGCAAAACAATTGTGTCATTAGGAATTGGATATTTGATCTGACAGAATGATTATAAATTGTATCATACTATATTGAGACTATTTTTGAAATTATCTTTCATTATTTTTTTTCTTTTATTTACTCTATTTACATTGTTTAAGCTAAATGTTACATTCACCACGTAAAAATGATACTGTAAAATGTATACATACAGGGGTGCATCAATAAGTCTGCAGCCTAATGTAACTATTAGCAGAATTTCAATATAGAATTTTGATTGTATAATGTTTGCAATATATGATTGATATTCAATTCTGAATCAAAAGTATTGACAAAGAAGGTAATTGTATTGATAAATAAATATTTGCTGTGTGGAACTAATATTTGTTTCATCATTAGGCTACAGACTTACTGCTGCATCTATATATATCTATATATATATATAAGAAAGTGAAAAATAGGAATTTTATGACACTCATGAAATTTGAATACAAATCTTGATTAACATACAAATGACTTGAATTCAACCCCCTCTACTGGACAATGGAAAGTAATGACCAGAAACAGAATCACTTCAGCCTTCTGAAGACATGATTAAAACCAGTCAAGGTTTATTAAGAACTACCACTTGAAAACCATAGCTACTAAGTTTGGCTTTTTTTTTCCCACTTTCTTGAATTTATTCAATCCTTATTGCAGAATTATCTATCTATCTATCTATCTATATATATATATATATGTATATATATACAGCATAAAATATATACATGCATTTTCATATTCATATAAAGAAGATATATATATACTGGTATGATTTAAATCGTGAATTTATGACTTTTTCATAAAAAAATGTTTAAACCAAGAAACACAGCGACCATTAGCAAAATCTCAGATGAAACCAGGACACTGACTGAAAAGCGCAGAAACCTCAAACCACCAACGACCACAAGGGAAAAAATAGAAGAAATCGAACTGAACAAAACAATAAAGAAGAAACTAAGAGAAGACAAAAGAAGGTATAAGGCAGCCATCATCGAGACCAATCTCGAAAAATGTTGAGGATTTAAAGCAATAAACAAAGTTCTCAGTACATGAAAGAAACAGATAACTAGCATTCTTGAAGAAAACGGAGATATAACAACCGATAGAGATAGAATGCACCCAAGAATTTTACCAGGAACTCTACTCTTCAAAACACTGACAATACAACAACAACAATGACCAGAATACACAAGATGCCAACAATCAGTTCAAGGACTTCTCCGAAGTTACACATTGGGAAGTAAAGCAAGCCATCAAACAAACAAAAAAAGGAAAAGCCCCTGGACCAGAAAACATCACCATTGATCTACTCAAAAGAGCTGGTAAGAGCGTCAACAGAAAGCTAGCTATTCTATTCAACTTGTGTCTAAAACAGAGTATAGTCCTGAAAGACTTGAACACTGCTATCATAATGCTTCTACATAAAAAAGTAACCCCAAAGACCACAACAACTACAGACCTATAAGCCTGCTCAACTGCATATACAAACTTTTCACGAAAATCATCACCAACCAGATTACTAACACATGAGACAAAAACCAACCACGAAAACAGGCTGGATTTCGAAGAAGTTACTTGACCATGGACTATCTTCATTCAATAAATAAGCTGAAGGAGAAAGCAGCAGAATGCCACTTGCTGTAGCATTTATAGACTTCAAGAAAGCATTCGACTCTGTAGAAATTCCCATGGTCATGAAGGCCATCACCCTCCAAGGTGTAGACCCTGTAAACATTTAAGTACTGCGACACATGTATAATCACAGCAACTCCTTCATCAGGCTACATAAGGACTCTGAACCGTTTCAGCTCTAAAAAGGAGTAGGACAAGGTGATACCAGCTCACCCAAACTCTTTACAGCCTTGAGATGATCTTCCGAAACATGAACTGGGAGAATAAGGGAATCAAAATAGACGGTGAATATCTGAGCAACCTTAGTTTTGCAGACGACATAGTCTTTTTCACAGAGAACCAACTCGACCTCCAACTAATGCTAGATGATCTAAACGAAGAAAGCAAAAAAAGTCGGCCTCCACATGAACTTCAGTAAAATGAAAATCATGTACAATAATCATTTTGAGAATAAGAACATAACTGTCAAGATAGAAGATGCAAAACTTGGCTAGGTAGACCACTACATCTACTAAGGAGAACAAATCTCCATAAGATCCTCAAAAGTGGAGGAAATCAAGCAAAGAATCACTCTGGGATGGCAAATCTTTGTTAGAGCAAGCTCAACTTTAAAAAATCAGATGATCTTAATAATCCTAAAAAGAAGAGTATACAACCAATGCATTCTCCTGGTAGACTCTTATGGAGTTGAAACATGGAACCAAACCAGGAGACAGACCTACAAACTCAAATTGTAATGGGCAGGCCATGTTGCAAGAATGAGTGATAACCGATGGACATCACGTCTCACAACATGAATCCCCAGAGATCACAAGAGAAACCGAGGCTGACAGAACACAAGATGGAGAGATGAACTAGACAAATTCAGGAAATACTGGCTCCGTGACGCCCATGATAGAGAATTGTGGCAAATCCTTGGGAAGGTCTCTGTCCAACGACAGACATTAAAAGACTGATGATTGAAATAAGGTCTGGTTAATAATTAAATCAGTTGAAAAGTTGAGACAAACATATTCAATGAATAAGTTACTTTTCTTGGTTTTTATGGACTTTTATGTCATTAAAAAGAGCAAATTTTCAAAAAACAAGTGTGAATGCTGCTGGGCACAAACTAAGGAACCAATTTGGCAAGAAGTTCGATTCTAAATAATAATAATGAAAATTAGAGAGGAGGGGATTTCTAAAAAGCATGTGCATTAATCATTGAGGGGAGTGTGTGTGTAAACTTTCAGGTTTCTACAATGAATGGTCAAGACTGGATAAAGTTCAGAATGATAGATACATATAAATGTCAGAACACGTGAATAACCTAAACCCTAAAACTGATTTGTGCATAAAGGCAGCACTTTTGAATCTGAGATCCAAGTTAACCCTTCCCATTTACTTGAGTACCATGGCTGGTTGGGTGGTTTTATCAGTGGACTGACATGGATGCTACCTGTGGACTCGGTCACCCTAGGGGCAACAATTTTGTGTAAAGTATGAGTCCAACTTCCTGCAAAGAACTAAAAAAAATCTCCTCTGACAATGCACTGTCTAGAATTGCGTAGAACTGTCTTACAGCCATCTTTAACTACCTTAAGGGCCATAGAAGATTGTAGAGGGGATGGTTAATTCCAGTCAGAATAATTAATCCAACAACTATGCAATTCTGCATAATCCACAAAGCTTCCCTCTTTTACTCCCACCATATGATCTGACTGATCAAAGGAGCTTATCGCATCCAGCTCCATATCATTATGATTATGGGTCATCCTTTACCTTTTCAGGCCTGAATGCTTCTTCCTGTCTGATATTTCAAACAAACAACCATCTCCTGTAACTTGGACCTGATTAATTTATCCCTTTGAGTTTAGAGGAATAAACCAAGGCTTTGCCTATCAATTTGGCCTGTGATCAATTTATCTCCAAGAAAAAGATACATTCCTTTTCTCATCAGGCAAGATGATACTTTTGGCATTGTCTGTGAATCAGTTCAGTCCAAACTACATTCTCTTTGATAAAGAACACCATTCAAAATCCAACTGATCGTAAAATCCAGAATGCCATGGTGTGTCTCTGTAGGATTCATTCATGAAGTTTAACCTCCCCTGACCAATCATTGTATCACATAACATTTTCAAATCTAATGGAGACTGCTGCACCCTACATACTGGAAAACTGTGTAAATAGGTAATGACCCCAGGATAAATAAAATATAGGTGGTGCTGAACTCTAGTTACTTCTTCTAAAGTGCAATTTTAAGTCAGGTCAATTTGGGCATTATCAGGAAGACTCATTTCTGGCCTTTTCAAATCTACAGAAGACAGCTGCAACCCGAGGCAACGAATTTGTGTCCCAGGGTAACTTCACCATGGAATGAACATAATTCAGGTTTTGATAACCACTGGTAACCTCCAAAAGTATATTTAGGGTCAGGTCATTTTTGGCAATCCGAAATCTTAGGGGAACAGTTGCAACCTACTGCATGAAAATTTGTATATGTAGGTAATGAATATGAGATAGGTAGTGATGACTTTTGGTGACCTTTAAAGGTCAATTTCAGCTAAGTTCAATTTTGGCATTTTCAGAAAAGTCAATTTTAACATTTTCAACCTGAAAGATGGTTCTTCTTGAAAATGAATTCATGACCTTTCAGTATCGATTTTTTTTTTTTTTTTTTTTCCCTGGTGGAGCTCTTTCACCACTGACCCGCAGTGGACAATCCACCAGACCCCCTGCCAACACGTCATGGGCCAGCGTGGCAGGGCATGGCCCATCACTCCCCATGATTTGCACACCAAATATTATATCAACCATTCCTGCTGGGACCTCGGTACTAAAAGGCCCAGCCACATCACTTGCTTTGGGTGGGGTGATGTGCTCCAAGGGCGACTACCCAAACACTACACCGAGAGCGTGTCAGTTCCCACTGGGTCATCGGCCCCAAAAGACCCAGCCACATCACTTACTTTGGGTAGGGGTGATATGCTCCGAAAGCGACTACCCAAATCCTTCACCAAGGGAACACCTGTTCCTACTGAGTCACCGATCCAACAACAACCATTTAAACAGAACTTTAAGACTGTCAACAAGAGGACAAATTTATACATAGGCACCTACAATGTCAGAACACTGTAAACTGACATGCACCTAACTGATCTAGAAAGTGAAATCAGAAATGTCAAATGGGACATCATAGGCATTAGCGAGGTAAGAAGACCCGGAGAAGAACTAATCGAACTGAGAAGCGGACATCTCCTTTACAGCTACGGAAAAGAGAAAGTAAAACAAAGTGGAGTAGGCTTTCTCATCAATAAGGACCTGAAAGACAATGTAACTGGCTTCAAAGCCATCTCTAACCGAGTAGCAACTTTCAAAACGATACAAACTCAATATAATCCAAGTCTACACTCCCACTTCGCAATCAACCCAACAGGAAATAGACAATTTCTATGATGACTTGAACTCCCTACTCCAAGACACCAGAAAACACTCCAATGTTATCATGAGAGACTTCAACGCACAGGTAGGATAAAGAAATGAAGATTGCGTCGGCAAATTAGGATACAAAATACGCAACAAGAGAGGAGAAGATCTTGTAAACTTTGCAACGGCTAATGGATTCAAAATCATGAACACCTTCTTCAAGATGGGTCTCAATAGGAAATGGACTTGGAAGAGCCCCAATCACGAAACAAAGAAGAAATAGACTACATCCTAACGGACAAAAATGATATCATCAAGGACATCCAAGTCCTAAATCAAGTCAATGTAGGCAGCGACCACAGAATGGTACGATGTAAAGTACAAATAAACACCAATAAAGAACGCAGGAAAAACCGCAGCCCCTAAACATACCAGAAGAGCACATTCAAACAGATTCAGAATTCTTACTGAACAAGACAACACCAACATCAACGAACTAAGCAACAAGATGACAGCGTCAATAATTGAAGTAGCCTCTACATCCAAGCCAATGAACAAACAACCCATTAGCAAAATCCCAGCTGAAACTAGAAATCTCATGAAAAAACGTAGAAACCTCAAGCCACCAACAACAATGAGAGAGAAAATTGAAGAGGCTGAAATTAAATAAATTGATCAAGAAAAAACAAAGGGAAGACAGAAGGAGATACACGACGGCAGTCATCGAATCAACTCTCGAAAAAGGTCGGGGCTTCAAAGCTATAAACAAACTCCTCTACTCGGGACGAAGGCAGATAACTAGCATACTCAAGGAAAATGGAAACCTAACGACTGACAGAGACAGGATTGGCGAACGTGCCAAAGAATTCTACCAAAAACTCAATTCGTCCAAACAAAGACTACAAAACAATGAGCAAGATACGCAAGACATGAGCAATCAGCTCAAGGACTTCCCGAAAGTAACCCCGTGGGAGGTGAAAGAAGCCTTTAAACAGACGAAGAAAAGGAACTGCCCTGGGACCAGACAACATCACCATCAACCTACTCCGAAAAGCTGGTAAAATCATCACTAGGAAACTGGCCGTCCTCTTCAACTTGTGTCTAAAACACAGTAAAGTCCCAGACGATTGGAACACTGCTATCATAATGCTTTTATATAGAAAAGGAAACCCGGAAGGTCTCAAAAACTATAGGCCTATAAGCCTACTCAACTGTGTATACAAACTTTTCACAAAGATCATCACCAACCGAATCACAAAAACACTCGATGAAAACCAGCCACGTGAACAAGCTGGCTTTAGAAGAAGCTACTTGACCATGGACCACCTGCACTCGATAAATCAGCTGAAAGAAAAAGCAGCTGAGTATAAACTACCACTTGCTATGGCATTTATCGACTTCAAAAAGGCGTTCGACTCAGTAGAAATCCCTAAGGTCATGGAGGCCATCAGTCGGCAAGGTGTAGATCCAGTATATGTTGAAGTGTTGAAACATATATACAATCACGGCAGCTCCTTTATCAGGCTACATAAAGACTCGGACCCTTTTCAGCTCCAGAAAGGAGTAAGACAAGGTGATACCAGCTCACCTAAACTCTTTACAGCCTGCCTCGAGATGATCTTCAGAAGGCTAGACTGGGAGAGTAAAGGAATTAAAATAGACGGCGAGTATCTGAGCAACCTCAGATTTGCAGACGACATAGCCCTTTTTGCAGAGAACCTACATGACCTCCAACTAATGATAGATGAACTAAATGAAGAGAGCAAGAAAGTTAGCCTACACATGAACTTCAGCAAAACGAAGATCATGTGCAACAACCACATTGGAGATAAAAACACTTAGATCAAAATTGGGGACACAGAACTCGAGAAAGTAGACCACTACATCTACCTAGGACAACGAATCTCCATGAGACCCTCAAAAGAAGAAGAAATCAAGCGAAGAATCACAATAGGATGGCAAGCCTTTGGTAGAGCTAGCTCAACCTTCAAAAATGATAAGATCCCATTAATTCTAAAGAGAAGGGTGTATAACCGATGTATCCTCCCAATAGTCACTTATGGAGCTGAAACATGGAACCTAACCAAGAGACAGACCCGTAAATTGAGAACCATGCAACTTGCACGTGAAAGAATAATGCTGGGCCTCACATGGAGAGACCACAAGACAGCACGGTAGATCCAAAAAAAGACAAGAGTTAGGGACATCATAGAATCCATTAAAAATCTCAAATGGCAGTGGGCCAGCCATGTTGCAAGAATGGCAGACAATCGATGGACATCACGACTCACAACATGGATTCCCCGAGACCACATGCGCAACCGAGGCCGGCAAAATGTTAGATGGAGAGACGAACTAGACTAGTTCAGGAAGTACTGGCTCCGTGACGCCCATGATAGAGAAGTGTGGCAAATCCTGACGGACACTGAAAGACTGATGATGATGATGATGAGTATCGATTATTCATTCCCCTGGGCAATGCCGAGTGCGCTTAGTATTACAGTTAGTTTTCTATTAGATACAAAATTGTTCTTTGAAAATCCTTTGAAATACTTCTTGAAAATGACCAGTGATGGTCGAAAGCACTTGAAGAATTTCACTACAAACTTTGGACAGTTCCTTCATTCTTGTAACTCAGTAAAAAAGCAACTCATTCGCAGACAGGAAAAAATGAATGCTTAAATATGTATTTGTATATAAGAGAGTAATCAAATATATATAAATATCTATCTATATACATATAATCCATGCTATCTTCTCTTTAAATAAGATTAATTCTACCTCTCCTATATCAATTCATATTGTTTCCATCTAAATATCATAAGACAGCAAATTTTATGTCTGTCAGTGTTATGAAAACAACAAACAGTGTACTCATTTATTTGTCTTGACATTTGGCCACCAGTGCCATATGAGCAGCTTCTCTGATCTTGAACATTTTTCAATGAACCAATTGCCTCTCAGATGATTCAATGGCTCTATTGGGCAACTTTTTCGCCTATTTTGAAAAGCTATTCCAAAAGACCACTTTCAGACAGGGAAATTATATATATATATATATATATATATAGAGAGAGAGAGAGAGAGAGAGATAGATAGATAGATAGATAGATATAGATATAGATATATTGATATAGATATAGAGATATAGATATAGATATAGATGAAGATGTAGATATAGATATCCATTTCTCAATAATATATATATATATATATATATATATATATATACACAGATCTAAGTGCATATGATTGAAACATGAAAGTGAATGAGAATACAATAAGTATACATGCATGTATGTGTGTATGTACATCACTAAAAATTGTTGTAAGTGAATCCATTCATCTCACATTTACCTCAAAGGTAGCACAAGAAAAAACTGACAAAGATTGTACAGTGCACACGTGCATGTGTACGTGTCCTTCTGATAAAAGAGGGTAAAGGTAAATGATCTCTATTAAAATCTTACACGACATGGGATTTTTCATAAGGTCATCATCTGATTGCTGTTTGTGACATGGGATCTCAGACTCCTTAAATTTTGCAGCCAAGTCCACAGCCATACAATATATTTAACAATGCATAGGAAATAGGTAACAATATTACCAGTAATGTAAATGCAATTGTAAGAATGTTTTAATCAAATGAACTGATCTCAAAAGAATTAATCAAGTGTTGTTAAAATTGCTTGAAATGGTTGTTTTTGAAAGTTTACGATAGAAAAGTTAAAAATTGTATAAAATGAACACCAAATCATGAAATCTTGAGTAAAAATTATGTGACATGCTACAAAACTATGAGAGTTGGTAGGTCTATTTTATCTAATTAATTTTCAATTTTATATCAATGCTCTCTCAGGATCTTAATTCATGAAAAGAAATGAATCTAGTGTTAATATTAATATTTATGGTTATAAAAACATATTGGTACTGGAAAACTAACTTTCTAAGAACAATGATCAATTTTCACCTCTCGAAATTTCTATTAAAAAACATAATTTAACATCCCAAATGCAGATATACAAAAATCAACCACCATAGTTATCTTATTCTTCTCATTATCATTAATCATAGAAGTAGCAGTTTTACTATTAGGATTAGTATTAGAATTATTATACCTCCAGCCACTTTAAGAACAACTTGATCACCTTCTTAGAATTATCTTAGATATATAGATGCAAAATCACCAAGAATACAAAAAGAATTAAACATCAGCAACTAAGGTCATTTAAAAGTGAACCCTAAAACTGGAGGCAGATAAAAGTAGGGAGAGGAAACATACCAGGAAAAGCTGATGGAATAACAAAATAATGGCAAAGAAAGTGTTTGAAACATCCCAATTTATAACAACTTGCCTATGGAAGATAAAATACAAACAGAGATCAACGATTAAACAAGGAAAAGAAAGATGTATAAATAGAACCAACAAAGATTTTCCACAAAGAAAAATAGACACCCCATAATAGAGTCCTAAATAGGGATCCAAATAAATCAAATCATTCACCTGAAGAAGCCCTAAAAGGGTAGAAACTGAAACATGTTTGTGTAGCAAATCCATAATGTCATCATATCTGAAGTACTACTTTGACTGTACTTAATGTTGAATTTATCACGCACTTTATAAAATAAACCCATCAGACATTGGATATTGAATTACTGATTTGTACTTTATATATATATATATATATATATATATATATGTGTGTGTGTCTGTGTGTGTGTGTGTGTGTGTGTGTGTGCATGCGTATGTATGTGTACGCCATATCATACATACAGATAAAGTTCCCTGTTTCTCCAAATTGAGAGAAATGACATATTTTTCCTGTGTTTTTCTGTAAACAAGATTCAAATTCCTATGACCTACAAATGATTTCATCCTATCAACGTTTGATACCCATCCCTACCCACTTACATTCCTATTAACATTCGGCACAGGTCAAAAACGCACACAACCGTTTTCACAAATACATATCCACACACATTTCAAATTTTACTTCAAAACAACCACTTAATTTTTCTCCCTCCATTTGCCTCGAGAAGGTCCAGAAAAATGGACAAAACATCAGGACAAAATATCTAATTCATCTTAATTTCTCATACTGTTGGATTAACATTTTTAATGTTTTCATATTGTTGGAAATACATTTTTGCAGAATACTAAAATTTCTCTGCACACAATGTATATCTCAGATAATAGAGTTCTTCTAACTCACATTACTCAGAAATAATCAACTAATAGTGTAATATGATACTCATTGGAGAATTAGAGTCTGAGAAACTTCCAAATCTTTTTACTTCCAATTGTGTTTTAAATAGGTTGGCAAAACCAATCTGAAAGCTACGGTTCCTCGATTTACACCCCACTCACCTACCACTTTCAATAAAAGCCACACACAAAATCCGCCCTTCATCATGCTTACCGGTAAGAACAACATAGGAGAAAAGTAATATCATTGGCTGATATAATTTCTATTTTTGCTAACAACTTCAAGCAGCCAACTGTCTACAGTAGAAGTTAAATTCAGAATTTCTTCAGGAATGATGGATTTAGATCAATTGATATTACTTCCTAATGGTGATGCCACCGTAGAAAGGTAACTTTTGATGATGCTCCAAAGAGTCTCAATAAGGTTTAGATCTGGTAAATAAACAGGTCACTCCATAACTTGATTTTTAACCCTTATTTAGCAAAGTATTCAAAAATTACAATTGCTGCAATAGCTGGAGCATTGTCACGCATAAATACCACTTAACTTTTCAGAGCTATGTCTCAGGATACTATTAGACTGATGCAGAAGTTTGCATCATCATCCTTTACAATATTAAAGAAATCTTAGCAGTATCTTTGAAGTTTACTAAGCTCTTCATTGTATGTGTATACATACTCTTGTTTGCAGAGGAGTCATAATTTCAATATAAAATGCACATTTGATACTGATTGGTCTTCATTTTCAATTTGAAAAAAAATGCAGCAGAAACTCTGAAATTATGGTAATTTTACAGTAAGCATAAGCATGAGTCACAAATTGTTTTACAAAGGGAGTTTTTAATCTCAAAGACAAAGAACTCGTCAGAAGATCTTGGAACTTGAAAACTGCTAAAGTAGATGAACCTTTCAAGAAAGATGAAGCACAGTATATGAACTTACAGAAAAAATTGGAGGTGAATCAATTGAGTCATTTTAATGATGCATAGAAGCAGAAAAGACCTTTTTTGGAGAGGAAGTTGACTGATGATTTTGATGCTTGGCAAATGCTGACCTCTGTTGCAACACGGCAACTGATAATGGAGCTGTGATGAGACATTCTTCCACATGATGTATATTTTCCAAAGCTGCCACCTTCAGTCTATCATATTTGTATTACTCCATGCATCATTTTCGGTCTGGTCAAATATTCCAACAAATTCAAGCTATTTAATAAAGTCTTTTGAAAATGAATTGAATCAAAACTGGAATTGTTCTCTTATGGTGAAATACCCAATTTGACTGAAAGATAATGTAAGATTATAGAAAAACAGGGAAAATATGAAAAATAATGATATGAATCTATATGAATAGAGGATTTTGTTACAAAATGTTGGAAATTTCTGCATCAAATGATTTATTGAATGATGAAATTGCTTTATCCAATAATTTCAAACATTTATAATTTAGAATTTAATGTTCAAAGACCTGTATACTACTCCAAATAATTGATACTTGGTTTATCACCATAGCAGATAAATAGTGCATAATATGTGTAATCCTACCTCCCTTGGTATCTTTCTAATCTCAAGAATCAATCCCTAAAGAGTATAGAAGCTGTATTTTCATAATTATGCAAGACCTTTGTAATCATATTTTTAGTTTTAGGTTTATGATTTTTTAGCAGAATTATGAAATTGTTTTTAATGTTCTCATTTTATGGAATTTCAATCCTGATACACATTTTTTTTGCTTGAATTCTATACATAGAAGCCCATCCCAGGAATTAATCAACACATACATTGTTGTGAAATTAGAAGTTATTATGGAGGTATTTCAACACTTGATTTTTCACCGTAGATAGAAGACTGGACAGATGAAATCCGTCTCATTGGACAGTGCAGAAAACAGTCCTTCCAACCATGAATAATCAAAAGAATTAGTATCAAACAATTCAGAAGAAAAAAATAATCTCCCGCATCTTCAGTTTTTATATTCTTTTTTTTTCTTTACTTCGAACATATTTATGTGTTTAATTGTTATAACAATTGATGACAGGTATGCTTTGATTTGTTTGAATGGGTGCTTATTGAAGCAAGTCAACCAGTTTTCATGTAAGTAATAATATGAGTGAAGATCAAATTTTGTGAGCCCAGGTTTGACCTGACCTGGCGCCATCACTGTAGTCAACCTCTTCTTGATAGACAGCTGTCATTGGTTCAGATCTAGGTTTCTCGACCTTTTTCCATATCGTCCTTTTTGGATATTTTTTTAAAAATCTATCACCTTTCCAACCCCTCAGCCCACCTTTGCCACATTGGGAATAATATTGCACCTCCAGCCCCATTGAAAATGATCACATTATCTAATGCCTTTCTTTAAAAACAAATTTTGTAATTCACCAAGTAGAAGTAACTTCACCTTGTTTACTAACTTTATCAGCAGAAAATAAAAAGTTGCTTTTTTTGGGGGGGGGGGAATTCAGTTTGTATGTAACAATCTATCCCCCAATATAACTTTCACCCCCCCCCTTAGGTGTGATAACTCTCCCTGTTGAGAATGTTTGATTTAAATATTGTCCACTTGAAAACTTTCTAAGAGAATAACATAAATACAAATAGGTCTGAATTCTTTCAAAGTGTAGTCGGACACTAAAATTGTATTCATTTGTCTACAAATCAAGACTGGGTTAAATGCATATATTGAGTTCCTGCTATAGTTTGATGGTTAATAAGCTCTTTCTACCGACCAAATCACAAGTGTCGTCATCGCCTTTTAGCATCATTGGACATAGACCTTCCCCAGGATTCACCAGACCTCTCTATCATGGGGGTTGTGGAGCTAATACATTTTAAAATTCTCTCATGCCATCTTATATTTTGCTGGCTCTGGTTTTGCATATGATCTCTGGGGATCCATGTTGATCCCATTACTATAACTTTGTGTAAGACTAGGGTGATCTTTGAGAATGACTATCTAGGTCAACTATAGTCAATTGTCAAGAAGCTTGTTTCACAGATCAATCAACTAAAGTAGTGAGTCAATCTTGACTGGATTTTCAACATTTTAGATTTTCAAATGTAAAATACATACTTTGTACTATGAGCTTCATTATGCATTTTTGTTCAAAGTTTTTGTAGATTAATCAAACTATACTTTTCTAGAAACTTCAGAGCACAGAATAATGTTGGCATTTGCACAGACTCCTGCATCACCACCATTTCAGATTTTCAAAATGGTCACTATAGAATACATCATTGGCACTATCTTGTCTTCTAGTCAGCTAGGAAACATAATTGAGTTGGCTATCTTTTGAGGGATAAGGAATCCAATAAAAACCACAAAATAGTGCTGAATATTATTTCAAAAAAACAATGAAAAAATAATTAAAAACTTTATATTTACCTTTGGGATATAACTTTAAAATACATACTTTGTGCTATCAGATTCACAATGCATTTTCATTCAAAGTTTCTGTAGATAACCAAAACTATACAATTTCAGAATATTCAGAGAATTGAGAATTAAAAAAAATGGTGATGGCATTTAATATAGACACCTATAGAAGGGATTTTCAAAATGGTAACTTTAAAATACATAATTCTTACCACTTGACTAGTAGTCTGCATAAAAACTTAAATACATGTGTGAGTCCCATGTTTTCTGAGTCGGGGATTCCAATAAAAGCCTTTCATTTTAATGCCACCAAAAGTTATATAAAAGCATTATATAAAACACATAAAATACATATTTTGTATTGTCAGCTTCACTGAGTATTTTCATTTGAAGTTAATGTTGATTAGCTAAGCTACAATTTTTTGAACTTCAGATGATGGGGAATCCGAAAATCAATTTTGTCATCTGCACAGATACCTGCATGGCCACAATTTTGAATTTTCAGATCAAAGTCTGCATCATTTCATTGTTAACCAAATGCATCTTTCACTTCCTACATCAGTTTCATCAGTGCTACCAGTCAACTTTCATCTTCTGTTGAAACTACTTGGTTATGCTTACTCCAGCAAATGTGTGGAAAACCAGTAACTGTTGCCCAAACCCAGAATGGCTCAATCTCCAAGAGTGCTTGCAGTGATTGCCGTAATGTACAACAGGCAGAACCAAGACAATGCTATCTAGGTAGGAGGAGATCAGCTACACTTCAGGACAGTACTGTGATGCAGCAGATCATCAATGTGTCAGCCTCCTTATGGCTGCATGTTGCTTTTTGAGCATTATTCTTGGGTAATGCTGGTGCAAAGTATTCAGATTGTTTTTTATCTGTTTCAATGATTCTGTTTTGTAGGTGTCAAAGACCTCATCAAAATCTTCTCTCAACACTAGGAGCATGTCATTGAAGAGTTGGTCCAGATCTTTGATTTTGCTGATTGTCTAAGGTTGCTTAGACGAACACAGTTCCATCAACAATGGCAATTTTTGAATTCAGAGGGTACTGAAGGTGTTTCTGCCTCATCAACATGATCCACAGATGCTGGTATTCATGCATTTTGATGGGCTTCATTGTTTTTCCCTCAGCTTTTCCAGGCAATGTATGAGCTTCCACTTGTATATGGGAAGATGGATCCATCTGGGGCAAACAATGCCCTGGGAGTCAGAGTAATCATAGTAATCAAGTACATTCTTTTGATTGATATCCTGATTCAACCTTGTTAGAACCATAAACCTACCATAGACTTCTTTTGTTTCTTGTCATTTCATTGATTGGTTACAAATTAGTTTGCTTCTTCTTTCCTGACAAGAAGCTTGTGTTGTTCTGCTTCATGATTTGTGTCCGCAGACTGACATTCAAAATCTATAGAACTCTCTCCTGGGAAACATGCATAAGCCAGAAAATTGTAAAGCTGATCACCTTCAGCATCAAAGGATTACTGTAATTACTGTACAGTATGGCACCCTTGATCCTGTTGACAGCATCATGGTTTTTCATTATTTGATGGACTCCCAGGGGTCCATGGACCCCAGTTTTGAAACCATTGATAGGTAGATGAAATAATGTAGAAAGTCTTCAATCTGCATTAAATGCATGTGCAGTAGTGTTAATTATGTTATAGAAGGCCCAATCAAGTTTCAGGATGATGTTCATGTACCAAAAAACTTCATATAAGGCATGCTATGGAGAAAAGGTTTGAGGGCACAAAGCAGGTCCCAGGAACAAAAGTTGTGACTAAAAGCTACAGTGAAGATGAAGTTCATGTGCTAATACACAAGTTATTTGGTATTGACAATATTGTACCTATTTCTATTGCTTGATTATGATGCCTGTATATATGATCATAAATAATGGATTGGCATTGTAATGCAGCAAGATGGGGAGCATTTGGATATTATGATCAAATTCATGTATCTTTGCTGCCCAGGGTAATCACTTCATTGCCCTCTTAATGAATGATATTTGTTGGGTCCCAGAAACAATACCGTACAATTGACTCACTAAGCACATTATCAAGGAGACAGTAAGACTTTCTGGACAATGATACTAAAAATCGGATAAAATTACAAGAGATGTTATGTGATCCAATTTTAAATATTATTCTGAGTGATACAAGTTTAAAAAATATAGACAGATGAAATAATGTGAAAAGTCCACAATTCATATACAATTGTGTTCATCTTATTCTAAGTTTCAGATGATGTTTATGTTCATGTAATCCCAGGGTCAACAGAGCTCAATTTCAAAAACAATGGTGTTAATTAGGTTCTAAGAAGCCCAAATAAGATCTTGTCTATGTAACAAAAAATTCATATTGAGCTTGTTCAGAAAACCAGAAAGTTAAAAGTTCAAAGTGGAGAAAATGATGAAAGTTTAAATGTTACTATTCCAGGATCTACTTGTACTATTACTAAACTTTGTAATTTGTTCAACAGAAGCATCTAGTTTCAGAAATTATAATAATTTTTTTATTCTGTTTGTACTTTTTGGGATGGGGCTGAATTATTGACCACCGGTCGTACTAGATTATTACCTATAAAAGAAAATACTTAGTGGGACTGGCAGTACAAAAAATGGATTTTATGTTAGATATATCACAAACATAAAGATAATTGTTTTAAATTACTTTTTATTTGATTTTCAATGATACTGAGCATTAATTTGAAGCGTTTATTGGATACCTTTGCCTACAAAACATAGAATTATTCTATTTAACCAAGTTTGTACGCTGACTAGAAACAGGGATAGTACAAATTATGAATTTTTACGGTGGCCATTTTGAAAATCCAAAATAGCGGCCATGCAAGTGTCTGCACAAATGCCAACATTATCTTATTGATTCCCCATGCTCTAAATATTCAAAAAATGTAAAGTTTGGTCAATCTACAAAAGCTTTGAACACAAATACATGGTGAAACTAATACTGCAAAATATGTATTTTATGTTATAATGTTATGTCATAAATGTGAAGATAAGATTTTCACTTACTTCTTTAGTGAGATTTCTATTGAATCCCTTTCCCCCAAATCACAGGATTAACTTATTTGATTAATTGATTAAATCTCTGACTAGAAACCAAAAAATTATCATGATTATGTATCTTATGTATTTCACAACAGCCATTTTGAAAATCAGAAATGGCAGCCTTGCATGTGTCTACACAAATGCCAACATTATCCTTTTGATTACTCATTTTCTAAAGATTCCAAAAATGTATAGTTTGGCTGATTTATAGAAATTTTGAACCTGACTAATAATGCAAAATATGCATTTTATGGTGGCCATTTTGAAAATTCAAAATCACAGCGTAGCAGGTAACCACGTGAATGCTGACATTGATTTTCAGATTACCCATGATCTGAAGATTAAAAAAGTGTATAGTTTTGCTGATCTCAAAAGACTTCATATTAAACCCTCTTTTAACACAGTGGAACAGACTACAAACTTAGTAGACAACTATTTGGGGTACCTACAATAGTCAGAAGTAAACAAGGTTGTTTCACAGACTAATTCTCTGGTGTAGAGAATTCAATTGCCTCTTTGTGCATAACTCTTTGACTTGGTTCCAAACTAAGCTGAACTTAATAAATAAGAGGAGATCCTACCATGATATGATGAGTAGTGTCTTCATTTTACTCACAAATTTGCTAATGTAGAAATTTAGATATTCAACTCTCAAATTCATTAAAAAATATCATTATTAAAGGAAATAACTCCAGATTGAAATTACCCCCCATTGACCACTAGACGAATTTTGTCTTTTTTTTCTATTCAATCCACAAAAAGAGTTCGATTATTTTTTTATACTATTCATTGGAGAGTTCAACTGTCAATACAAACAGTCCATACATTCGAGAGTTAATAGATACCCCAGTTTTATGTTAAAAAAATTGTTTACAAGGGTATTTAGACAACACTCAATCCAACTCATTCAAGCCTCATAATTGTCATTGTTTACACAGAGTTCTGGTAGCGACCCCCTAGTCATAATACCAGTTTACTGGACACAATGTAATATTTGCAAGTTTTTCTGGTTTTTCAAGTTAAATGTGCATCTTATATACTGGCATATACAATAACATTATCAGTATTCCACAAGTTATTCAGACAGTAACCCTCATCTTTACTGCTTTTATTACTATTTTTTGTTTGATGTATTTTGCAGTCTCCTTCATTTGGAGATTAGTCATTATTGTCACCATTCCACAAGTTGTCAAGACTAGTGTCTTCATTATTGCTGTTTTATTACTACATTTTGGCCTCCTCAGATGTCTAGTTCATCCTACCAAATCTGGAATTATAGAAAAACCCTAAATGAATAGATTCTCTTGTTTGATGCATTTTTTGACTTTCTTTATTTGGAAATGAGTCATTGTCATTGACATTAGTTCACAATTTGTTCAAACTAGTATCCTCATCCTGACTGTTTTTATCCAAACATAAATATTTTAACATTCCATAAAGTTATATAGATGTTAGATATTGATTTACATCTAAAAATGAAACCAAATAATCTACATTTCTGTTTCTATTATAGAACACAGCTGACACCTCTGCCATAACAAGTGTAATTTTCAATATATTTTAAGTTCTTTTGAAGATACAGTCAATTAATAATTGTATGAACTAATTTTCTTTGAATCAATTTTTCAGAGGCCTATTTTGTTTTTGAAAGATTTCTGATTAAACGTTCTTAATAAAACAACTGAATTTTTCAGTTGAGGAAATATAGACATCCTTTGAGGAAGTCCAGATCTCATGCCATCAATGCCATTAACTTTCCCACACTTCAGCTGCTTAATTGCTTCCACATTTTCTTGTGGTGTGGGTGCCATGTCTTTAGCACACATGTGAATGTGTGTATGCATATACAAGTGTAATTGTGTATACTAACGTAAGTTGGTCAAAGACAGAGATTACATGTATGTAGGGAGTGGTGGCAAGATTATATAGATACTGTAATCAAACAAGCCCTTTATCAAAAAGAATAGGCACCAAGTCTGTCTAGCTCAAACCCTGTAGTTATCAGGTTGATCATATTTTTATCTTCTAGAGTTTGGAGTCTATGAGGTTCATTCAAACTTATGATTTAAAAAAGCTTTCATCGCATGACATGGTTGGCCAATCAAAATTGTGAATACAGAAAAATCAACTGTGAGCAAAAAGGATCAAAGAGGCCTGTCAACCTTTTTAGGAGTGGGATATGCCAGCTTCATACACAAACCAAACTTACTAAATGATCTGTTACTAACTGGAGATGGAGGAAGAAAAATTTTGATTACAGAGAAAAAGATAGTCAGATAGACTATGTAAATAGATTACGGGAAGTCATCCAATGTTTTTTAAAGTTAGAAAGCCTCCCATATGATTATGTCAGGAAATAAATTTGCATGAATAAACAAAATTCTTCATTTGCCAGAACAATGACTTTGAGTAAATTATTTGCATGATGACATTTCTCTCCATAGCAAACTATGAAGCAAAGACCCAAACACCAAAGGTATATGATTTCTACCTTCTCATCTTTTCCCCTTTCTCTCATCTTGTCTTATTCTGACATTTTGTTTCATTCTCCAACTGAACCATTTTGGATGTCATATTGCACCTTGACTCTGCTGTTCTCAGTTCTCTATGATCCACCCAAATAACAACAAACCATTTTGATCAAACTTACTCAATGTGAACATAGTTATACAATGGGTACTCATTTTGGTTTTGTAACTAAACAATAGTTATGCATCAAGAGCAATCTCCTGTATTTGACAGTTTGTGCTGAACAGCATGTAAAATACTCAGATCAGTGGTTTACAATAGAATCCTTATCAGGATTCAGAGTTTGGTTGGATGAACCATACACAGCCTTCAAGGTTTGGTAATAGCCTTTGGAACTGTTTCTGCAAGGTTTGTCCACCACTTGCTCTGCAATGCACAGATTGCATTGTAGAGTGTGACATGCTAAATGGGAGGCAGTTTTCTTACATGGATGTAAGTATAATAACATAATATAAGAAAGGGTTGTTATATAGCCTTATGCATGAGCGCCCACAACCTGAGAAAGAACTATAAGAAAAATCAATGCTGGAAAGCACATTTATCATCAACTAATAACTTGATAGGTGAAATACAGCTTCATTGAACAACTGCAAATGTATCAAGATGAAGTATCATTTGCTGTAGGTAGGAAGAAAAAAGATAAAATGAGTCAAGACTATTAGCTAAGACTCTGCTTTGAGGAACAAAAACAGGAAGTATTAGTCAGCATGAATTTAAGTGCATGTGGGTATTTTTTTGGAACATTCATAGCCAGTAATTCATTGCAAACAATTCATAGCAAACAATTGATAGCCTCATAAATTTCATAGACAACTTTTCATCATCATCATCATCATTCTTCCTCAAGATCTGCCAGGCCTCTCCATCATGGACATCAAGGAGCCAGTACTTTCTAAATTTATCTAGCTTGTCACACCACCTTACTTTCTGTTGATCCACAGTATGAGTCGTGATGTCCAGTAGTTATCTGCCATTCTTGCAACGTGTCCAGCCCATTGCCATTTGAGTTTTCTAAGTTTCTATGATGTCCCAGACTTCTATCTTTCCTCTAATATGCTGTGTTGTTTTATGATCTCTCTTTGATATGCACACTGCATGCTTCTCAGTTTGAGGGCCAATTTTTTGCTTAGGTTCCACGTTTTAGCTCCACATGTGATCACTGGTAAGATACATTGGTTGTATATCCTTCTTTTTAGGACTGGTGGGATTTTCTTGTTCTTAAAAGTTGAGCTTGCTCTACTGAAAGCTTGTCTACCTAGCATAATTCTTTGCTCGATTCCTTCTTCTTTTGATCACTCAATGGAGACTTGCTGTCTTAAGTGGATGTAGTGGTCTACTTACTCCAGCTCTGCATTTTCAATTTTAGTTGTTGTGTTTTTGTTCCCAAAATGTTTGTTGAGCATGACATTTGTTTTGCTGAATTTCATGTGGAGGCTGACTTTCTTGCTCCATTTAGTCCAACATTATTTGGAGATCATGACGGTTCTTAGTAAAGAGGACTATGTCGTCAGATAATCTGCGGTTACATAGGTATTCTCTGACTATCCTGATTCCTTTCTGTTCCCATTCTAAGTTTTGGAAGATCAACTCAAGGCAGGCTGTGAAGAGTTTGGGTGAGCTTGTGTCACCTCGTCTCACTCCTTTTTTTGGTTGGAAGGGCTCAGAGTCTCTAAGTAGCCTGATGAAGGAACTAGTGTGTTGGTATATATGTTGCAGTACTCTCGCATATATGGTGTCTACACCTTGCATTATTGCATTAATGACTTCAGGGATTTCCACTGAATTGAAGGCTTTTTTAAAGTCCATAAATGCTACAGCTAGTAGCATTCTATATTCTGCTGCTCTCTCTCTTCGTTGGTTTACTGAATAGAAATAATTAAGGGTTGAGAATCTTTTTCTGACGCTAGCTTGTTCCCATGGTTCGGTTTTCACCTAATGTTTTGCTAATTTGCTTGGTGATCACTTAGGTGAGGAGTTTGCAGATGCAGTTTAGTAAACTTATTGGCCTGTAGTAGTTGGGGCCTTTTGGATTTGCATTTTTGTATAACAGCATTATGATTGCAGAGTTCCACTCATCAGGGACGTCACTATGTTTGAGGCAGAAGTTGAATAGGATGGCTAGCTTTCTAGTGATGCTTTTTCCAGATTTTTTGAGTAGGTCAATAGTGATGTTATCTGATCCAGTTATCTTTCCTTTCTTTGTTTGATAGTTTGCTTGACTACCTGCGGAATAACTTCTGGAAAATCCTCAAATTGATTACTTTCGGCTCATATTCCTGTTCATCTTTCTGCGTCCTTTGTTTGTTGGAATAGAGGTCTTTGTAAAATTCCTGGGTACATTTGACAATTTGGTCCCTATCCGTTGTCAGTTGTCCATTTGTTTTGAGCACACTGACTGTACACTGTACTTAGAGATTTTCCAATAGTTTTGAAATGCCTGCCTTTTTTTAGAATGCTTTAAATGATTGCTGTCGTGTATCTTTTGTCTTCCCTTCATTTCTCTTGGATGGTTTTGCTTAGCTCTATTGCCTCTATCTTTTCTATTGTCTTTGTTCATGGCTTGAGCTTCCTGCATTTTTTCATGAGATTTTTGGTTTCTTGTGAGAGTTTGCTTATGGTTTTTGAGCTCTTTGGCTTTAATTAGGGAGGTTGTTGTATTGCTGCTGAGCTCGTTGACATTCTTTTCCGGTTCGATGAGGAGATCATATATGTTCATCAGTTCCAGTTTGAATGGTCTGGTGAGTTCCTGTAGAACAGTAAGTGGTTGCAGTTTGGTGCAGGTTGCACTGGGTTGCATGGTTCTAGTGGCAGGGATAATATATTGACCAGACTGTACGCTGGTTGATATAATTTCAAACAAGTTTCGTTTGTATAACAAGCTTTTTTGTTGAATGTTGAGGCTGGTTGATTCTGGTAGACAGAAGAGTCTATACTTTTTAGGTTCCCATGTGTGTGTATGTTAATTCAGTCCCACTAACATGTCTATGGTAGGGGGGAGCTACAGACTATCCTGGGTTTAAAATAAAAAAATTTCTGTTTGGTTTCATTTTGTAAACATCAATGGGTATAAATTTTGCCAGCTATTTTTTGAATGGTACAAGTAATACAGAACTGAAAACAGCAAGAACTTGCAAATTCTTACTACAAAAAATAAGAGAGAAAGAAGATATTTGTAAATTAGGAACAATTTGTTACTCAACTTTGGCATAAATCTGAAATAAATCTAAAACATTTTTGTTTACACCAGTTAGTCATAGGAATCAACTTTTTCAAGCAAGTGTAGTTTGTATAACAAGCTTTTCTATTGAATGTTGAGGCTGGTTGATTCCTGTAGACTGGAGAGTCTTATACTTTTTCTCCAACTCTTCATAGCCATGTACAATTTATTGCAAATATTGATATTATTGAAAAAAAGATGACAGAAAAGTTTTTACTGATGTTTTTATTCGATTTGATTCCTGCATCTTAGTATGTTGCTCTAACTGATCAATTGCCACTGAACAAATGTGATAATTTGAATGGAAAGCTGCTATGTAACATCGTAAAGTAAATGATTTAAGCATTTTTAATCAATGTTTTGAAATGTGTTTTTGAATCTTTGGGATTATTAACAAAAAAAAACAGATTTGATTTTTACAATGTTTTTTTCAACAAATTTTTTCTCCATCAGACCTGATATTCTAATCACATATTTTCAAAGTTTTCTTTGTAAGGTAATCAAAAATTAGTACGTAGATAAAGACAATTTCAAATTTGAAAATTGAGCATTTTGTACCCAATCAAAATATAAATGTTTTGATTTTAAAACATTGTTAATTTGTTGAATTTTCTATTTCAGTTTTCAGAATTCATCATTTCACTGTTAATTACTACACAACTCTATTTAAAAAGAATTTTTTAAACTTATTGCAGTCAGAATTTTTATTAATGTTTTCATCAGCAAAAACAACTGCAGTAGAGCAGTTCCAATTGGAGAAAATATTATTGAATATTCCTAGATTTACTTTTATTTTGAATTCAATTTGAAAAAAAAATTATAAGAATCAAATCTAATTTTTTTTTAATTATCCCAAAGATTTGAGAAATGACATTTTAAAAACAATGATTAAAAATACTTAAATTATTTACTTTACCATGCTACATAGCATCATCTCATAAGTTTCTTCTATTCTAGTTAGATTAATGACACCAAGTCAGTGAGAAATAGCCATGAATTTTATTGATTATTTGCTCTGAATCATTTACTATGAATTTCCAGATCCCTTCCATATGATCCAAGATGAGTCCAATCTTGGCTTCCTGTGAAGCAGTCAGGAATTTTAGCTAGGACAAAAATCATAAGCTCGCTGTAAATTTGAATTTAAATTTAGCTTCAGGCAATGGCAGTTAGTGATTTGGATGAAATTTTAATTTTGAGGAGTGAGCAAAAGAAAGGTACTGTAGTGCCCACCTTTTCCAGCTAAAGAAAATCATACATATACAGAGTTATCGGCCCCTTGGAAAAGAGCTACTTCTAACCCTTACATCTCTGTAGAAATGGTAAATTCCTTGTCACTTCCTCTTTGACGTCACACAGAGCCACCCAATAAGATAGCTGATTGTTATCTTTACAATATTTAAACTGTGGCAGTAAACTATCTCTCTCTTCTGTGTTCCAACGGCCTCAAGGTAGCTCGTCTCTTCTCTCTCTCTTTAGTTAGGATAGTTAGTATAGTTTTTATACGAACTTTCTTTCTACACACGCATCATCACATATCCATCGCAAGAACACATCCTATCCAAGTTAAGCACTCTCATCGTAGTCAGGTCAGACTTCCTAAGATAACTTCATAATGGCTACAACTAGAATAACCAAACTGACAGACATTATTTAGACTCTATCTCACATTTACTTTGCGACATTCCTTTCTCTTCATCCTTCCCATCTCTCCATCTTCATCCTGGTAGATCCCTCCTCATATCCGTGTCGGCAGAAACTCCGGTCCACATTTATCTAAATTCACTCATGAATTAAACCTGGCATTGTTGTTAACCTCTTTGTTTGTTCTTATTTCCGCGTTTTGTTAACAATCCAACTAACTGTGTACTAACCTTGTTTTTGTGCTTATGCAATGAACACGCTACTTACCAGGATTTATCTCCTCAGATCAATTCTGGTAATTTATATTTTAGAGGGCTAATATAATTAGCAGCCCTAAACCCTCAAATATGTCTTGTCTTCACAAATTGATAGCTGTGAATGACTTTCAACCAGGGGACATGATCAAGATATCATCAGATCAAACATTAATCCATATCCATGTATTCATCATATATATATATATATATATATACATATATACACACACATAGACATGCAGGATGCACATACACAAACACACACACACACACACACATACACACACACACACACACACACACACACACACACACACACACATGTGTTTGTTTATCTACAGATATATACATGCAACCCACAAACTCACAAACATACATGTCTGTATTCAATGATATCTTGTATAGAGCAGTTAATATGTTCTGTACTATTCAAAACCGCACCATTCAAGTTTTTATTATAATTCAAAATGTATGTCTTTTTTAGATTATACTCAGTTTCATTTGTTTGTACAGTAATACTTTAATCATACTACATCAAAACCCACTCAAATCAAAACATTGCAATTGATTTGGTATTGCTGTACATGAAAATGTCCGAAAAAATGGAGGATTGTGCTTATTTGTGTTTATAAGTCTCTAAATGTGTCTGTTCATTAAAGTGGACAATTGTCCTCTCCTCTCAGCTACTCAAACAATGAATTTACTATCAGTACTTTGCTCCTGCCAACACTTTTATTCTTCCTCTCATTCTTCCCTTTCAACTTTCCTTCCAGGCATTCCACCAATCATAATTCAGTCGACACATTATGGTCTCAGACAATAAGCTGCTTTGCAGAGCATTGAATAGACACATTTTGTTTTTGTTGCATTTGTGTAGGATATAAGGATGCACAGACATCCTCCCCTCAAGTTTTCAATTGATGAAGCAACAGTTTATCTGCTTCTCTTTTTTCCTCTTGTTACAGATGACGGAACTGCGCAAGGAGGAAATAGGACTTATGAGAAAGAAGAGAAGCAGAAGGAATTCTCCTGATTACCAGTCTTTGTTGTTTCAATTGCATCATTTCGGCTTGTGCACTCTCCGGCCATCTTCAGAGGTATATTACATTATTAGTAACCTTCAAGGGATGTCAAGCGGAATGGACACAGAATGTGGCGACAAAAAGATCAAAAGAACAGCTCACTACCCTGAATGTAATGAAGGGTTCTGTTTAAGGTTTTCTAATGATGACTGGATATGACTTATACCTGATGAAGGCCAGAGAATGAATGAGCCAAAACCTGACTGAAATAACAAAGCTAAGTATACTAACGATGCTTCATTTCAGAATTTCAGTCGATACCTACATCAGAACTTGCATGCTTTTGGACTTACAAACATTGAATAATGCTTGCCTCTGGACTTGCATGCATTGAATATTTACTTCTAGACTTGTATATATTGAATAATTTTTACTACAAGACTTGTACATATTGAATGACACTTAAATCTGGATTTGCATGCATTAAATGACGTAATTTCTAAACAGTGACAGCTCAATTGCATACTGGACGATTACATACCAGACATTTGTAAAGCAGGACATTAGCATCCCAGTTATTTGTGTTCTACTGTATGTATATTTACCAAATATTGATATTATAAACTGCCTTGTTTGTGACTTATAAGCATGTTGACTTTTGTTGCAGTAGTATTTTTAATATTTTTTTGTGTGCTGTAGTATTGCAATATTTTAAACAACCACTACTACTGATCTTATTACATAACTATTCATTTTCATCCTGATTTTTCAGTGAACTTTTTTTATAATTGTAACATTAATTCTTTTTTTTTACATGAACTGTTTTCAAGCAAAATGATGATAGGATTTGTTTTATTATAATTCATTCATTTAATTATGCAAAAATATCTTGAAAGGAAATAAATATCTTTTTCTTGAAAAAAAAAATCTCTTTCCTTGAAAAAACAAATATTTTCTTTAACAAAAAACAGCCAATATTTCTATACAGATATAAAAAAACAGTATCTTGAAAAAAAAATTTCAAAACATGGTTAGGTCAAGATTTGTTAGTTTAGTTGAAACAGAAAACTTTATCATCTTTTTTTCATTAATTTTATCAACTGGTGCTCATTGAATTATGCGATTTGCACATGGCACAAAAAATCGGAGGTAAAGCTATTGGGGGCTAGATTATTCAGCATCCAGCTCGGGTGGGGCAGGGGAGGTCCACGGGCATGCTCCCAAGGGTAAGTTTGAATTTCACGGGCGCTAAAATTGCCATCGAAATCTCTTCTCTTCTTTTTTTCTCCATGTAAATTTTATGGAACATAACAATGAAGAGAATTAAATATGAAAATGTTTCAGCTACTCTAACCACCCTGGTATATCTGGTGAAAAATGATTGGTAATAATATTTCTGCACTATTTCAAAGTGTGTCAGAACTCCACACTGTTGACTAATAGAAGACATTCTAGGCCCAGAGAGCGATTTTAAAGGTGGAGGGGCATAAAATTAATGCTTGCCGGAGGCGTCCACATGGTTGGTGCCAAAGTTAAAACTTTTAAAACTGACCCCTCCAGATTGCCAGAAAAGACATTTAAGGACCATCATTGATTTATGTAATTTTCAGTGTGCAAATAAAGGACGAAAGCAAATAATCAGCATACTCAAGGAAAATGGAAATCTAACTACAGACAGAGACAGGATTGTTGAACTTGCCAAAGAATTTTACCAAAAACTCAATTCGTCCAAACAAGGACTACAAAACAATGAACAGGATACGCAAGACATGAGCAATCAGCTCAAGGACTTCCTAGATGTAACCCCTGGGGAGATGAAACAAGCCATCAAACAGATGAAGAAAGGAAAGGCCCCTGGACCAGATATCATCATGATCCTACACCGAAAAGCTGGTAAAATCATCACTAGGAAACTGGTCGTCCTTTTCATTTTGTGTCTAAAACAGAGCAACGTCCCAGATAATTTTATATAAAAAAAGGAAACCCAAAAGACCTCAACAACTACTGGCCTATAAGCCTACTCAACTACGTATACAAACTTTTCACAAAGATCATCACCAACTGAATCACAAAAACACTTGATGAAAACCAACCAAGAGAGCAAGCTGGCTTTAGAAGAAGCTACTCGACCATTGATCACCTGCATTCGATAAATAAACTGAAAAAAAGCAGCAGAATATAAACTACCGCTCACCGTAGCATTTATCGATTTCAAAAAGGCGTTGGAAATCCCTAAGGTCATGGAGGCCATCACTCAACAAGGTATAGATCCACAATAGGTTGAAGTGTTGAAACATATATACAATCACGGCAGCTCCTTTATCAGGCTACATAAAGACTCGGACCCTTTTCAGCTCCAGAAAGGAGTAAGACAAGGTGATACCAGCTCACCTAAACTCTTCACAGCCTGCCTCAAGATGATCTTCAGAGGACTAGACCGGGAGAGTACAGGAATTAAAATAGACGATGAGTATCTGAGCAACCTCAGATTTGCAGACAACATTGCCCTTTTCGCAGAGAACTTACACGACCTCCAATTAATTATAGATGAACTAAATGAAGAGAGCAAGAAAGTCGGCCTACATATGAACTTCAGCAAGATGAAGATCATGTGCAACAACCACATCGGAGATAAAAACACAAAGATCAAAATTGGGGACACAGAACTCGAGAAAGTAGACCACTACATCTACCTAGGACAACGAGTCTCCATGAGACCCTCAAAAGAAGAAGAAATCAAGCGAAGAATCACACTAGGATGGCAAGCCTTTGGCAGAGCTAGCTCAACCTTCAAAAATAAGAAAATCCCAGTAATCCTACAAAGAAGGTTGTGTAACCAATGCATCCTTCCAACAGTCTCTTATGGAGCTGAAGCATAGAACCTACCCAAGTGACAGACCTGTTAATTGAGAACCATGCAACGTGCACGTGAGAGAATTATGCTGGGCCTCACATGGAGAGACCACAAAACAGCACAGTACATCTGAAAAAAAAAAAGAAGTCAACGACATCATAGAATCCATTAAAAATATCAAATGGCAATGGGCTGGCCATGTTGCAAGAATGGAGGACAAACGATGGACATCGTGACTCGCGACATGGATCACCCGAGATCACATGTACAATCAAGACCAACAGAATATTAGATAGAGAGACGAGCTAGACAAATTCAGAAAGCACTGGCTACGTGACGCCCATGGTAGAGAAGTATGGCGAATCCTAGGGAAGGTCTATGTCCAATGACGGACATTGAAAGACTGATGATGATGATGATGATGATGAAGATGATTGATTTATGTTTTGACATTCATTAATACAAGGAATTGGGACTATTTCGAACATGATGAACTGCATCTTACTCATAATACCCTTCGATTTCTGATTGTAATTTTTCAACGTGAACAGCTTCTCAACAAAACAAAACAAAAAAAAATACAATGTAAACTTCAGTCATCAGATCTGAAATTCCAATTTATCAAATTCACAGAGTGTGGAAAACCCGTCCGAGTGAAGTGCAACGAAATCATTTTCAACTTGTAGAAGGTCAAGATCGTCTGTTCGCTCTTTATAGCTGTTTGGTATTGACAGATAATCGGACCTTTTCTGTGAAATACTCGATTATAACCATTCATGAACCACTGAAAATGATTGCTCCGGTGATACAGTCGTTGCAGAATTGACGAATAACAGTTTATATATCTGAATTCAGAATGGTGTTTGGGATTGATTACTTTTTTTTTTTTTGTACAGCTCATAAATGTCATTGAAGCAAGCAGTCTTGACGTCTTGAAATATTGTTTTCAAGATTTCAAATTCTGCTTGCAAGACATTGATATCGATATCGCTTCCATAGATCTCTTGTAGGTGGTTCACCATATTGCTTGCTATAAATGGCATGGAGAAGACGAATTTCCAACATTGCAAACATTTTAAAACTTGGTTGGTCAAATCTTACCTTAATCAAACGAATCATAGTATTTATAGCTTCAATTATATTATATAATTATTCTGTAGAGATCATCATAATTCGCAGAATAGCACATGCAGGCACCTTCACTGCCTTCATTGAATAATTTGGTCTGTTCTGCTTTCTTGGCATAGACTGCCCTTTTACCCAAGGACGTTGTTTTAATTTTGCAACGAAAGTTTAAACATCACTTCGCATCCCTCCCAATATCTGAAGAGTTCGATTAACAAGTATTAATTAATAGTTGCCACGTTCTCACTTTGTGCAGTTTTGTCTGTTGATGAATATAACCTCTGTACAAGTGAAAGACCAAAATACAATTTGTAAATTGTACCCTACGATTCTCGATCTAACATCCAATGTCAATTACTCTCAAGGACACATCTGCCCCATATTCAACAGTTGATTATAATTAAGAAGTTTTGTTTGGTTTTTTTTTTTCCTGAAAACACGGAGCACGAACAGTCCATTGTGTTATACAAAGCTTGTCAAGCAAGAATACCCTGTTATTTGCATATTCCTCAGCATCAATCTGTTTTCTTGGATGGAACCAAGCATCTTTTTTTTCGGTTTGGAGATAACTCAACAAAAATATATAATTCACCTACAGTTGTATCTGCAATACATTAAGTTGTGAAGTCTTTCACTGATGAACTTGAGGAGGGCCAATGGCAATGTAGTGCCCATCTTTCCAGCTGAAGAAAATTATTCTTATACGGAGTTATCTGCCCTTTGGAAAGTATCTACTTCTAACCCCTATATCACTGTAGAAGTGGTAAATTCCTTGTTCCCCTTTTGACGTTACACAAAACTGCTAATCAAATAGCTAATTGTTTTCTTTACGATATTTAAACTGTGGCGGAAAACTATCTATCTCTTTCTGTGTTCCAACGGATTGACGTGCGTTGTTTTTGTTTTGACCGAGTAACGAACGTTATTTGCAACGAGATTGTTTTTTCATTCAAGACGTGTTGGTGGGCTGTAGCGAAACGCACCAGGATCCCGGACTAGACATTACTCCATAATACCTAGTCCAACGAGATACTTCTAGTCATGTTTTGTGTTTTTTCTCTTTCCTTCATGGCCGACGAAACCAGGAGGGCTTTGTTTGCTTCCCCCGATAGGGGGGGACGGGGGTAAAACAACACCCACAAAAATGGGGAGGAAAAAAATACGGAAAAGCAAAAAAAAAAAGATAGAAAAAGAAAAAATGGAGGGAAAAAAACGAAAAGAAAAATTCCCCCTTCCATGAAGGGAAGGGGGAAAATACAGACTCGCCAATCCCGACCGTACAGAAGTCGAAGACAAGTGGGAGCTCTCCTAATGTATGGAATCCCCTCCCCCCGAAATTAATACTGTCAATGTGACGGAGTTCCCCAGGCGATGCCAGTCATACGTCCACCTCGTAAAAGAGGATGGTTTGCTGGTAGATCTGAACGAGCTAAAGGGGATTGAAAAAAAAAATGCTGTCCCTCTTCGTGGTTGACAAAAAAATTAATAAAATTGTCAGATCGACGAAAGATACAGTGACAAAATCACTGACTAGCCTTGGGGTCAAGATAAAACAGGTCGTGAAAGGCGACAGTTTTGCCATGTAAGACGTGCTTTTGCCCACTGAACAAGATTGTTTTGACCTGATGCACCGGGAACTCCAAACTAAGGATCACATCCTTCGGGTGGAGTACCATACAAAAAACATATTTGACAATTCTGAAAAAAATCCCCGAGCCCCCAACAAACTCCCCCCCAAAACAGTCCACTTCACCAGCACCTCCAGCACTACCAGTACCATCACCAACACCTCCATTACCGCCTACATTACCACTGTCACCGCCGTCGCTGACGTTGCCCCCCTCGCCAACACCAACACCAACGCCAACACCAACTCAGTCGGGGGCGACACCGGCGAAACAATGCAAAAAAAAGAAAAAAAGTGCGACACAAGAGTCCACATCTGTCGTGTCGACCCGGAGACTGTCGAGAAAGCAAAGTTACAGCAGCAAGCCTTCAGGGAACTTAGGGTCCTCCTCAATTTCCGGTACGTCTAGCCTGGAAGGCGAGACATAGAGGGCCCTACCATTTTCCCGGAGCTTAAGAAGCTACTGACAGTAGTCCGGGTCGGGGACAACTCACGACAGGTGTGGGATGTTAAGGGAGGCCAACAGAGCCTTCCTCATGTCCGCACCGTTGGCTGTCTGGCATCACCCAGAACTACAAAAATTAAAAAACTTTTGTTCGGGGAAGGTCCCTGTTTTTATGCAGCTCTCTCTCTCTCTCTCTCTATAGAGCAGTTAAATTAACATTCCCTAGGTACGTCGGTGGCGTGTCCCATGACAGCACCATCAAAACTGAGAGGGGCACGGATCCCATGGGGCCTGCTGTCGGCATCCTATCGCCAGACATGTTTGTTACAGGTTCCCAACGCCAGTAAAAAGTAATAGATGGCGCTCTATTCAGCAAGCGTGAATGGTCGAGGGTTGCAGAATGAGTCGAAAAGAGCTAGGCTCTGTTGAACTCTTCGGCACCTCGACGTGAGTGTGTGTTGCGTACAGGAGACTCACTTTATTTCGAGTGACAATGAGAGTGTGCTGTCTCAGGATTTCCGTCTCTTTTCAGCATACTTTGATAGCCATTCAAGAAGTGTCTCTTGGTTAATAAGCCATGCCTTGGATGTGACGTGTTCCCTTGTGTATGCAGACCCGGCGGGCAGATTGTGCGTCGTCGATGTTACCATAAGAGGGGATGCTTTCCGTCTGATTGGGTTTTATGCGACTAAGCGAGTCGACTTCTTTCGGCGGTTCGATCAGTTCATAGTTCCGTCAAGGCGGTTAGTTCTAGCGGGTGATTGGAATGCTGTCCTTGATCCCGACATAAACAGAGGGGTAAATAGGGTTACTAACAACGCGGATGTGATTCCGTTTCGGGATTCGATCGACAGACTAGACCTTGTCGATAGATTCCGAAACGAACACCCCTGCGAAGTAGTATGGACTTGGACTGGTTGCAGCACCCCGAGAACGGTGCAACTTTCCAGTTACATCAATCAGGTGTCAGTTAGGAGTTATTGGAATGTCCAAGTTTCCATAGCATCCCTTTTTCGGATCATAAATTAGTAAGGGACCAAATTAATCTACGTACACCTGAGCCTTTTAAGTCTGGTTACTGGAAATTCAACACATCCCTAATGGATGTGGGGGATTTTCGAGACCAACTAGCATCACTAATCCAGCGGTAACTGACGGGGGCCATCCTGGGCAATAAATTCTGGGGGCGCTCGAAAGATAAGATTAGGTCTTTTGCTGCCGAATATAGTAGAAGACTCAACTTAGAGAGACTAGCAGCACAAAAGGCATTATAATCCAAAATAGAGCGGGCGGTGGATAGAGGGAACTCTAGCCAGGTTAAAATAGCTAAGGCAGAACCGGCCTCCTTGCTTGTCAAGAAAAACCAAGCTCTGATAGTTAGAGCTAGATTGAAGGGAATGTACCCCGAGGCAACGAATATGGTCGTTGAACTGCGAGCAGAAGAAATTCAGAGTGCATCAAGTCGGTATATCTCCAGTGTCACGTCACCGGACGGACGACCACAACTGAAGGTATCTGCGAGGTGTTCCGAGCCAACTTCCAGGAGCTTTTCACCAGGAAGTCTGGTCTGAGTTCGGCTCAGTTCGAGACCTATTTAGCTGATTTCCCTCGCCTTGAGGCGACTGAATCAGCTGGGTGCGAGGGGCTCATAACAGAGGATGAAGTTCGGGAAGCGCTAAAGAGAGTGGAGAAGAAGAAGAATCCGGGAATTGATGGCTTGCCTTACGAAGTGTACTTGACGCTGTCACCCATATTTGTCCATTTGCTGGCATTGATATTTAACCACTAGTTAAAGCAAGGGAACATCCCCCGTCGCTTTACCAGAGGGGTGATGAAATTGCTACGCAAGGACAAAGATGGAGGGGACAGGGTAGATAACTTTAGGCCCATAACAGAGTTAAAGATTTTGGCCAAGGTCCTGTCTAACCGCCTGCAGACTGTGCTGGATAGTCTGATTGACCCCGAGCAGACTTGTTCTGTAAAGGGGAGGACTATCCAAGACAATCTACAGACGGTGCGCACGATCATTGAGAAAGTCGACAATGGAGCCGTGCTGATCAAATTAGATCAGTCCAAAGCTTTCGATAAGGTCGACCATCGTTTTCTTGAGTCTGTCTTATCCGCGGCTGGCTTCAGTCAGACCTTTCGCTCCTGGATTCGCCTCTTGTATGCGTCCCCCAGCTCGGTGGTGCAGATGAATGTCGAAGTCCTTTCGGTTGTCCAGATCAGTTCGTCAAGGTTGTCCACTTTCGCCGATGCTGTATATTCTTGTGCTGGAACCTTTCCTGCGCAAAGTAAAGGCGAATCCGGCCCTACGCGGAACAACTCTGCCTGGCGGTCACACGTCAGTCAAGTATACCGCCTACGTTGACGATGTAACCCTGCTTGTAACGAGCATTGCCGAGATCAGGGAAGTCAGCGTAGAAATCCAAAGGTATGAGATGGTGACAGGGGCCAAAACCAACTGTAACAAGTCCTAGGGCTTGTTGCTGGACTCGTGGAGAGGTTGCCCTCTCCCTGGTCCCTTTGCCTGGACGGACGGGCCGTGCAAGATACTCGGCGTCTGGTCGGGGGTACTGGAGAAGGTAGAGAAAGCGGTTAATGAGTGAACTCGAAGGAAGCTCTCCTTCAAGGGTAAGGCCGAGGTGTGCGTTTCGCACATTTACCCTCTCATCCTTTACCGACTCTCAGTGCTCTCTCTTCCGTGTACCGACCAACTAAAGTTGAAGGATGCCCTGTTTAGACTCCTCTGGGGTCACAGGCTGCCAATGGTATCTCGCAAGATCTGTCAACTCCAACCTGCGGAGGACGGCCTCGGAATACCGAACATCCTAGTTTGGTAACATACCTTGCGGTTGTCTTTCCTTGGTCGGGTGTGCTCACAAGAGAGCAGAACGGCGAATTCTGGAAGGAAGACGCCAGGAAGGCTTTCCCAGCCTTGAGAAACGACGAGGGTGAGGCCCACCGTTTACCCCGGGCGGAATGCTCTTTCTATAGAGAATGTCGGCACGCTCTGAGAGTCTTCTCACGGGTGAAGGAAGGCCTCGACGACAACCGGTCGTTGTCGAGAAGGGCATTGTATCGAGACGAAATGATTGAGGGGCTCAGTTTGACGAGGGCGGAGAGTCGCTCGATCTGGCCTTGGATGCCCGGTCCAAAGTGCCTCAATAACAACGAGGTGTCCCTCACCTGGCTAGTCATTCGGAATGCTCTCTGGGTCAGCAAACAACTTTTTGCAGCGGGTCTGGTGGAATCACCAGAGTGCATACGCTGAGGTGATATGGAGTAGTCCATCGAGCACGCCTTTTTCTACTGCAGCGTGGTACATCCGCTGTGCGAGCTGAATGAAGGCTACATGGTCCGCATCGTCAGGGCACAGTTTTTTGCCCTTGGTGCCAACGCTGTCTGTAGCAATGTGTTCCCGACGTTAGAATAGGACGCATATCAAGTGCTAATGTGCTTACTTGGCGTGATGAGAATGATGATTTGGACGACGCGCCAGAAGGGATTCCACGAAAGCGAGCATTTCACTCCTGAACAATTGATCGCATACTTTAAGCATCAGCTTAAAGTTAAGATCAGGGTGGAGAGGGAAAGGCTCCCTTGGTCGGAGTTGAACGGAAAGTGGGTGAGAGTTACGATGAGCTTTTCAACGGTAACTGCGTCGGCTGGAGCCATTTTCTGGAAGGTTGACTACTATTTCTTCCCACGTCAAGCCTGACCTTGTGTCACATATTGCTGCGGTGGGACAGTGATTAAATAGAAAGTGGGTGAGAGTTGCCCGACTGTGTTGAGTGAGAGATGTTAAATCAGAGTGGTATTTGTGAAATTTCCTGGTAAGTGATAAGGATTTGGGGGTCTTGAAACAAACGTGTCAGCCCAGCCCAAGTTAGGATAGATTAGTTTTCCTTTTCAGTTAGTCAACTGTTTCTTAGCTGAGGAGAGAATGAGCGTCAGTTCCCCCTTTTTTTTAGTCCCCGCTTTTTCGTTTCGGCTACCTCCCACCAGATGACAGAAGGTAAAAGTTCTCCGGAGGAAGTTGGAGGTATTTATAATTTTTTTTTCCCCGACATCCATCTTTTTCGTCCGGTTAACTGACTGTTCTGCCGTATCAGTCCTTTGTGGGGGGGTCACATACTAATTTCTTTTTTCTGTAAATATATATCATGCATCAGAGTTATTTTTAATTGTAAGAAAAATTTGATTTAAATTTTTATCCCCCCCCCACACACACACACACACAAAAATTGTAAATATGGGTTTAGATAAGGCTCATCATAGACAGAGTCTGGTATTATGGTAAATGCAGTGTAGGAAAAATCGGGAAAAGTGTGTTGTTTTGGTGAATGGAAAAATATAAAGAGATTGGGTCAGTACATGAGTACATGAGCTAAGATAGAATTAGGAAAAAGTGGACCAGCCCAAATCCCCCATCCCCACTTCCGACCTTTGGGTCAGATTTTTCATATTTTTTTTTTAAATAAATACTTTCCGTGTTCCAACGGTCTCGAGGTAAGCTCGTCTCTTTTCTCTCTTCAGTTAGGATAGTTTTTATAGTTTTTATACGAACTTTCTTTCTACACACGTATCATCACATATCCATCGCAAGAACACATCCTATCCAAGTTAAGCACTCTCATCGTAGTTAAGTCGGACTCCCTTAGATAACTTCATAGTGGCTACAACTAGGATGACCAAACTAACAAACATTATTTAGACTCTATCTCACATTTACTTAGTGACATTCCTTTCCCTTCATCCTTTCTATCTCTACATCTTTATTCTGGTAGATCCCTCCGCATATCCGTGTCGGCAGAAACTCAGGTCCACATTTATTTAAATTCACTCATGAATTAAACCTGGCATTGTTGTTAACCTCTTTGTTTGTTCTTGTTTCTGCGTTTTGTTAACAATCCAACTAACTGTGTACTAACCTTGTTTTTGTGCTTATGCAGTGAACACGCTACTTACCAAGGTTTATCTCCTCAGATCAATTCTAGTAATTTATATTCTAGGGGGCTAATATAATTAGCAGTCCTAAATCTGGCGCTCTGACGCTAAAGCAATGTTCAACTAGGGCTCTTGGCTGGATAGTCGAAAGTTGGGACGTAACTCCTGATTTTTCTCAACGTATTGTTTGCACCATCTCAGTTGGACAAAAATAATTGCATTCGAATTAGCATATCTTTTATCGCAGGAACTATTTTGGGACTTTTAACATCTGTCGGTTCGTAAAAACCTTGTACTCTAAGGGACTGGGTAACTGAGCGAATACATAAGGAAAGTTGCTCCTTGGTTTCGATTTCAGTACAGAGGCGTACTAACTGCCTAAATCGATATATTTATTAATTTGATAAATTAAAATTGACTTAGTCTTGTTAACTCTGTAATGATGTACGATAATTTGCTTTTCATAATAAAATAAAATCTCTGAATTATCTATTTTTTTACCTATAAAAATATATTTTATCGGTAGGAAAATTTAAACAGACTTTATTTCTTAAATTTGTAGACTAGCAAACTTCTATGTTGTGTCAAATTATTTCCACTCACGATATGAAACAAACAAGCTGCCATCACATCTTTTGATTTCCAACTGAAGCCACAGGAGACAACAATGTTCTTGCACGAGCCCATTCGAAAAGTCACCTGTTCTGTTGAAGACAACCTGGTGTTGCCAAATTAACTATGACTAGATCTGACTGAATGTTTTCTAATCTATCCGATAAAAATCTACTACACCCGAAATTCTGGCCAATTTCGAAAAAAAAAATGGGTAAGTTTAATTGAAGTAAACGTTTTATTTTCACCTATGATTCGTTCTAGAGTCTTAGTTGATTTATTTGTCAAGTGGACTTGACATGAGTACATGAAACATTTTTGGCAATATAGTCAGCTGGAAATCAAAACTTTCAGCTATGTTCAGAGACAGTTTCAGAAATTTGCACTCATCAGAAACTTTCTGGAGTCCTGCAGCATCTCAATTTCGCTCAATTTATCATTTTATTGACAAATCTATGCTACTATTATGTAATTTTCATGGATCTGGATAGTTCTGCTCGCGGAGTAGGGAGCGCAAAGAATGTTGGAGACAAAGGTTTTTGTCTCCTCGTGGTTTGGTGTTAGCTGTGATGTGATTGGAAATGTGGAGGGAGAAAAGGAGATGTACGAAGAGAATGCACGCCTAATATGAACATAGACGCAGAGATGAAACGAAGTAAAAGGAACACATACAAGTATTTGGATGGACAAATAAGACGTACATTCAATACAAGGACATTAATGACGAATGAAAATCAAGTACATATAATGATAATGTAAATCTGATCCATCGCGTAGAGAAATGAGAAGAGATAGCGAAAGGTGGGAGCTTTGTTGTCGTGCGTGTGACTTGGGGGTTATTCTCTAACGCTGATAGACACTAGACGGACTGACCATTGAAGACAGAGAACACAGAGTTTTATCCATGCATGTTTCTCAAAGTAAACAGTATCAAGAGAGATCTTCATGACTATTGGATAGTAAAAAGCCTTGCCATTTCATTCATAAGAGTGAGAGGTGTATACGCGTTTGGAGCACGTAATGAATACACAGTTGCGTAGCTGTGCATATGTGAGATGCTTTGACATCAGTGAAGTGGAATGAGCGAAGTTAGTACAGAGATAGGTCACGATAGAAAAATGGTCAGGATCGGATCGGCCGGGAGGTCGGCGAAATGTTGATGATCTGAGGGAGAAGGAAAATGGGAGAGAGAGTTGCTGGGGCCAGAAGTGTAACCAGCTGGGAGTACCAACACCAATGATCATTGGACCATGAGCATCCAGGGTTTTTATAGGGGTCATTGTACGAAGTGACGTTTTCTGTATCTAGCTAAAAGAAGGGTTTTGTATTAAATTTCTAACTAAAAGTATAGGAGGCACTACACTACTATTTGCTACTATAATTTTTTGAAAAACTGCACTTTGAGTCGATAAAAAAATTCTTCAAATTGAAGGCAACAAGAAAATGTGAGACATTTATTCTCCCTCATTTCATCCATTTCTGTATCATCTATCACGCTCTATTTTTGTTCTCCTTTAAAACTATTGCAATAATTGAATATCTTTTCTGATAAGCACTATCCTAATTTCGTGGTTCAGCCTTTTGCAGCATCTAATTCAAGATCAGGGTGTAGTATCTGTATTTCTCACTTCAACGAAACTTGACATTAGCTCTCTGTTTTCAACTGAAACGTTATTATATTTGTATTTCAATTATTTTTCCGAAACACTACTTCAATTACAAAAAAAAAATTCATTTTAATGTAAATTTTGATAATTAATGAAGTAAAATGAATCCCCGAAAAGTAATGAAGGGTCATAATAGGTTGAATGATTAAGTGGGCGCTTGATTCTTTTCATATGATTGAGGTAAGCTTCAAAATTTGAAACGGGAATGCAACGTATACATGAGAGAATCATGCTCAACTTCACATGAAGAAATCATGAAACAGCACAGTATATTAGAAAAAAAGATAGGAGTCATCATAGAAAACTCAAATGGCAATGGGCTGGTCATGTTGAAAGAATGTCAGACAACTGCTATCAGAATGGTCCACAGTGACTTCAATAATTAAGATTCATATAAACGTAATTTATGAGGCCATATGACGAATACTTAGGCCTCTTGCGCTTAGCAGTACCGAGATTCAGTAAGCCATCACTGGCCACACTATTGTACCGGTGCAAAGCCAAAGAGTGCTCTGCAAATAGATACTACACTTTCCTACGACTCATTTCCCCACAAGAGCAAGATGTGACACAATGTCATTTTTAATGTGGGATTCCGTACCCAGGAAAGCTGTAAAAATCGCTCCAGTCCCTGCAATTAGTGTCGTGAAGGTGTCAGGGCAAGCCCAACCCATCTCCTTTCGTGTGATGGGAAGGTATTGCTCTGGGGCGTACTACTCCAACGAGACTGGGCCGAGTGATTTTTGAAGGCTATAGGACCAATCCTAGTAGGCGGTACTTTTTATATATTCCATCAGGCAAAATCAGGTACGGCCATGCAGGGTCCCTATTAATAAGTACTGCCAGTGCTTAGCAATACCGAACCTCAGTAACCCATCATCAACCACAGGATTGCAGCGGTGCAAAACCAAAGTATGTCCTGTGAACAGATACTTCACTTTGACCTTAATCAAATGGCTGCAAAATGTTTGATCATGAAAGTAATACAATGCCAAGTGTGTGCTACATTCATCAATCTTTGTTCGGTATGTAAGAAAGTTTGTTATAGTTCATGTGCTTGTTGAGACCAATGTTCGTTGTATCGAGGTTCTTTATATCGAGGGTTCACCATAACGTGGTAACTTGAAACATACAAAGCCACTTATTGCTCTATAATTTGTAAAAACTGGTATTAAATTCAAAACTGTTGTTTTTTATCCACAATGTTTTCTCCTTTGGAAAACTGCCAATAATTGCATTCTTCATATTCTGTTACAATTGGGAAATGGTGATTTTTGTTGGGCGATAATACAATTTTCCCCTAATCGCTCCTATAATTTGTGGGCATGGATTTAAATTCGTAAGTTTATAATTTTATAAGAGGTAAATATCTCATCCTTGCAACTTAAAAAATGAAATCTTGAGCAGAGCTCAATAATTTATAGTAATTCAATGGTAAACAGGTACCAAAAAACGAGGCTGTCTTCGTATCAGTTTTGGGGTACACAAAAAACTAGTCCGTGTAAGATTATAACATTCAATAATCTGTAATAACAAAAAAAACTTTTCCGATTTTCAACATTCAGTGTTGTGATGTGAGGCAATTTACGCTGTGCAATGGAAAGGAAAAAATATGGCTCCAGGAGTATGGGTTGGGAAATTCAGAGATGAATATATCCGTGTTTTTCTAAGTAACGTATTGAGGGATGAAGAGAAGAAAAACTCCAACTATTACTACAAGTATGATTTCTTGTCTTTTAACATTTAAACTCGATGGGAAGAAATTTCACTTGATAGGAGCATAAAAAATCCTCTCAGATTTTATGCAAAAAGAAATTTCAGAGTATTTTTAGGTACGTATATTTAATACCTGTATTCTGAAAGTTCGCCCAAATTCGCGGGGGGGGGGGCTAATTTTAGCGTGTTTCTTGTTTCGACAGCGAGAGAATTCTACATTTAGCGCTATTTTTCAGCAATCATTTGTAACCGTATCCTGCATTATCCAAGTATTAAAACGGCCATGAAAGGGCTAAAACTGTTTTCAGCATTTTTAGGTCAATTTAACGCGAAAAACCTTTTTAGAGTTGGAAACACTGGGAGTGACATTGAGTTACCGCTGCGGATGACACCAACCCTCAGGATGCTTTGCACTGAACTAACTAAAAATCTTCCTGATTTTTAACATATTTAGAGTTAATGAGACGATTTACGTAGTGAATTGAAAAGCAAAAAAAAAGAGGATTTCTTGTCTTATATTTTTAAAATCAGCAGGGAAGAAATTTTACAAGAGCACATGTAAGAAAAAATAGATATCCTGGGAAAAAGGACAAGTACTGGAACGGGGAGGGGAGTGTTGCCAATTTAGCACATTTTGCTCTGAATTTGGCGTGTTTCTTGAAAATTCTACTTTTAATGCAATTTTTCAGCAATTTTTGCTGGTTTTCAGCTATTTTCAAGCCGGTTCAACCTAATCTAGACATTTTCAACTATTTAAACGACCCAAAAATGCTGTTAGTGTTTGTGTGTTGTTTTTTTTTAGCGTTTTGTCGTTTTTCACGCATTTTTAGGTTGATTTAGCGGGAAAAACCTGTTTGAGTTGGCATCACTCGGGGTGGCACTCTGGGTTATTGCTGTGGGTTGACTCCAACCCTTGGAACGCCACTGTATTCATCATACATGAGTAAAAAAAAAGATTGTTCTCATCTTCAACAATTTTTTTTTTTAAACTTTGCCATAATTATCAACAATTTGTTTTGTTAGTTCATATGAGTGCTTGAATCATACTTTGCACGTAATTTCATTTACTGGATGAAGTTGACGTTTTCCAGAGATGTATCTCCTTGAAAGTTCAACCCTTGTTTACTAAGAAACTGTACACATTCAAGAACTTTTCCTCTTGTCTTTCTTCCCCATATCTTAGTATTCCCCATTTCATCTGGATCACCAGATTTCAAAATAACGCTAGAATGAAAGCAACTCTCTTAAATGTTGAAATATAAGGAATTTCTCAAAAACAGAAATAAAGAACAAATGTGCAACAGGCTGAGAATAAAATAAGATTTCTATTCGTCCACAAGGAAAACTATCAATTCTTCTATTGTTGAGGAGTTGAAATATTCCAGGATATTGGAAGAAATTGACATCAAAAAGAAGATATTCCGTTGTTTTTAATGAAACCCATCCATTGTGGCGATTCAAACAGTGCAAAGCGCACACCTTGTAACCAATCAGCTTCTTGAAATCAAATAGAACTCTCAATTAATTAGAATAATGTAGATATAATGTTTTGTAAGACAAAAGTTCTTTTTTTTTTTTTTTTCCTTCCCTTTTAACATAAGATTATAGAGATGGACAAGGAGTCGTATACGAAGCGCTCACATCAAGAAAATGTCAGTTTTGCAAAAAAGGGAGGGATGCATCGCAGGTTTTGATGTATGCCATAATAAAAAATATTCAATTCTGAATCTACTGGTGTTTTATTTTTCATCGATTGACCTAAAATTGATTTTACATCTTTAGCAACTAACGCACGCTCTGACTTATTTCTCTGCACGGAATGACGCGCTTTAAAAAAAATGTACTGATGGAGTTAGTACAGAAACAATACAATAAATTTTTATAAAATTCTTGCAAATTCGCACAGTCAAAATCATTTTAAGATCGATTTAAAAACTTTTATTCAAAATTTTCATTTAATAATAAACTCTCATGCGGTATCAGAATATTATCTGTATTATGAGTTAGGAGATTTTCTTTAGCCTTTGAAATCAGATAGTATTTTCGGCTTTGAATTTTTTGAAGTCTCCCACCCACCTCTCCACCATTTTTACCGCCATTCCTGCCAGCTGGCTGCTGGTTGGGAGAGATCTGAAAGCCTCCACTGCCTCTATCAGACTGAACGACTACAATTCAAATCTTCCTGGTGCTGACACTTTCGTTTGAAAAGTCAACCAATGAGAAGAGAGAGATAAATTTAAGCTGTAAGTTGATTGTCAACTCTTTGTCAAAACTCTTTGTAGGGAAGAGTGTGATTGGCAGACTGATCCCACAGCTAATTCCTGCTTTCTTTTCCTTTATTCTATTTTCCATTGCAAACACAGAAAAATATCCAATATTGTTCAATAAAAAAAATAATACTTTTTCATAAAAATTGGTATATATGTTCAACTAGATATAAAGAAACAGGTTTTTCAATAAAACTGCCCTCCGCTTCAAGGCCTTGGAAGCAGCTGCATTCCTGGATCAGTTCTTGTTAATAAGCCATTGTGTCCATGATGGCAGCTTTCAAAGAGTACTTCCAATTGTGAAGCCACTGGTTGATCATTTTGGTGTCACTCCAGGTGTTTTAGTCCAGGTTATTCAAATCAGGAGAGCTAGGAGCTCACAGATTGGGATGGGGGTGGGGTGATTCATGACTGCTGAGAATGTTTCTCTCTTTTGACCACAGATGATACAATAATTGATTAATTCATAATGTTATGAAAAAAGATATACTAACTCAGCAACATTTTACAGCAGCAAAAATCACACTCTGAAACATTCAGACATTTGCACCAATTTTAAACCATATCTACAATATCAGAACGACTGAACATTTCATTATATAGTCGTGTATTTAATTGGATAACATAAACAAATATCACTACAAAGGAAATAACACATTTTATTGGAAATTCACAGGTTGAATGTTTCAAAACCCTTTATCTACAGCAAGAAGTACATTTAGATATTTGTTCTAAAAATAAGCTCATCCAAGACACAAAGTCTGAAAAAAGGCAACTCTCTTTTATAAGAAGTTAATTAGTCTTAAGATTTGGATACAGACTGGAGGGGTCTGTAAGTTTCATTCTGTTGTTGACTCCATAAAGCTAGGATTTATAGAATAGTATCAGAAGGTTCCCATAGATAAAATTAGTTGTGTGCTAACTACTACTTCAGAGGGGGCCTGGATGTAACATTCAGCTAAGTGTGGGGGGGAGGCTTGTAAGTCAAAGAGAGATAAATCACTGAGGAATAAACAACAAAGTTTTCCCATGTAAAAATGCTACACTATTGATGTTCATGAATAATAAACATATCAAAGGAATGATTTTGTGTAATGTGTGGCAAATCTATGGTCTTTTCTAGATGTAAAGTCTGTAATCAAGGTTCTTAGCTTGCAATTGAGCCATTGCTTTGTTATATACCTGCTGTTTGTCAAAGGAATTTTGCCTTCTGTCCTGTTATCTCTTGGATTCCCCTGAATAAATATATTTTTTGTTTTCTTAGAACTTTAAGCCTTTTTCTGGGAATTTTCGCCATTTATGGTAAAATGAGATAATTTCCTGGAAAAATTTTTGCCTATGGCAAAATCTCAAGCATGTTCTATTTCAAAAATTAGTTATTGACTTTTCAGGTAATTAGATAAATGAGAGAAGGGGAGTGAGAGAGGAGTATATATGTTCAACTAAGCTATTTAATTTAGTTATATTTTTATCTCAATAAAAACTTTTTTTCATTAATATTTTTTTATCAAATTGGGTTCACTACAAAACCATCCTTAAAGACAAAAAATTTTGCATCTTACACCCCTACCTTTTCCTTCTTCTATAAGAGAGGTGCACATGACTCAATCTTTATCGAGTTCTCAATCTGTGCTTAGCAGAACGTGGGCTGTTCCAACAACTCTGAGCAACAAACATTTCACTTACTTACATATGTATTCAAACATTCACTAATATATAAACCAACACTTTAGTTTCTTTACTTCCTGCATATGCATATGACCATTCTTAACTACATATGAATATCATGCACTTCAATCTACATTGAATCTACATTGAATAACATTATTCCAAAATGTAGAAAACAAACTTTGAAAGCACATTCTCTCATTACTTCTTCTAACAAGAATTACAATAGAATCAATATATTTTATACACATTTCAATAAATACATTCTTTGTTATTTTAAATCTTTGTTCTCCATCTTATTTCATTCCATGTACATTTTATCTGTATCCTTCTCAATGCATTACAACATTTACTATATTGATTTGACATCTCTAACCCAGTCAGCTGCCTTCCAATGCTGAGATATTAAATATATACTTGTATTGATAGATAAATAGGTAGCTGCATCAATATTTAAGTAAATTGGAAAAGACTGAGATAACTAGTTAGAGTTGAACAGATTGATATTTGTAATGAATGCATGTTTGCATTGATAAGTTGATGATGTATACAGATCTAGATATGTAGATATGAGCAGACTAGTGACAGGGTGGCATAGTGCTCTGTGAATGAATGAGAATGGCGTTCTATTATTTGAGGTGGAGAGGTGGCAGGGTTTCCCTGTTACTAAAATTTTCTAATTGGAAAATTCATTGAAAAATTAGTCAGTCATCATCATGTTTAGTGTGTCTGTTTTGCTTAAGTGTGGAAATCAGGGTCATCAGCACAAAACAAAAATGCATGGAATGTGCATTAATTTCAGTAAGCAACACAATAGAACATTGTCCCTGGTTCAGTGATACATACCTTTACTTTGCTAAATATGGACCCAAAACGAATCCGAAATTGTTTGAGTTTCAAAAATTTCTCATTCATCTAAAGCACCCTCTACCCACACTCTGGGAATAGGCAGCCCTGCATTTCCTCACTTCCCTTTCTAGTACTTCATCACTGATGAATTGTAAGTAATTAATATGTAATAATTCATACATTTCTAAATAATGTGATCTTGTATCATAATCACAACTATTATCCCTATGTTCATCAATCCATTTCTAAAATCCATCATCATTCTTTCTTTTAAATGCTGCATCATCATCATCATCATCATCATCATCATCATCATCATCATTACCACCACCATCACCATCACCACAATAATCTATTTTTAATTTTCCCACTATCATCTTAAATAATAGCAACTTTTCTAGAAGCAGCAACAATTGTAATAGCTATAGCAGCAATGGTAGTAGTATCAGCCTGTGTCACAACTATGGCCAGCTTTGCAGCTGTTATTTCATTCCCATCACCGCTACCATCATCAATCAAGCCAATCAAATGACATCACCATCATAATCATAGCTCTACCAGCCTACGCATCAACCTTGGCAACGCAAGCAACAGCCACAGAGAGGCAGTACCATTTTAAAATGATCTATTCATAGTGTTTGCGTTGAACTGTGCCAAACACTGTCTATCCTTCTCCGGCTCTCCCCAACGGCAGTGATAGAACTGCATGCCAATGCATAGGCACATGTGTGCCTAACAAACACCTAGTGCTCTAAAGCTTTTCTACAACCAGATTATCAAAAAATATTATGGTCAGGGTGAATCAGGTAATGCTCCAAATACTCTTCACAAAAATGCTACTCTTATGATGGACAGAGTAGTCTGCTACAGGGCTACAATATTAGGGTGCCTTACTTCACTAGTAATGGTTTGTCAGACTAATTTTGTAACCATTGCTTACCTTAGTCTGGCACAAAGCCATATATATATATATATATATATATATATATATATATATATTATTGTATCTTGGATACTTCACCATGGATTAGTGATTAGCAAGCTAGACTCAGAGAACATTATTACGGTAGTGAGTTTGGCCTTCATTGGGTGCTCAAAACTTGTAGTCTTGTGTCAGATAAAGATAGACTTTGTACAAACCTATGATTACTGTAAATTATTGTATCATAATTATATTACTTTAAAATATAATTTTGATATCTTATTGGACCATACCAAGGTTGACTATGAGAGTAATGCCTATCACAAGATTTTGTCAAGATATCTTGCAATTGAAAAGAGCGCAAGTATAAGTGGATTCATGCCCTTCCAAAGAACATTTATGTGAAATGAATTACTCTTGGGTGATAATTGTGCATAATACAGATACCAAACAACCATGACTGAACAGAGCATTACGTTCTCCTGATACATGTGCTGAACACACATAGTGTACTCTCCTAAAAAGGAGGGAGAAAAAACACATCATCATGGAAAGCACAGAAAATGTCATATCTATGTTTTATTTATTTATTCTTTTTTTGTTTTTGTCTTTGCATCCTATTTTCTTCTCTGATTCCAGAGAATATTCTCAGGGTAAACATTTTTAAACACATCTTATTTGGCAATTGAAGAAAAGGGACACTTCATCATGCCATAAGCTTTTCAGGCTAATAACATTCTCTCATATATTTGGAATGCAATATGAGCATCTCATGAATTAGTTTTCAATCAAGTTATAATCATAATTTTTATCATATATGTTATTAGAACCACCATCAAAACTGTCAACATAGGTTTCTTCCATTTTTTGGCTGGCTGGCTACGTATGTATGCATCAAACATACAGGCCACACCAAAGGAGCTAGACAGCTGAAATTTTAAATATTCCCTCCTTATTCTGTCTAGAAAAAATGTTGTTTTTTTTTTTTGTTGTTTTTTTGAAAACTTCCGTATAGATTTTTAAGAAGGTGTCAATTTACAATATAATTTTATGCTAAATTGATCCCTCAGTTGGTGTCCAGCACCATTCATACTTATTTTTTGAAAATTCAGACTTTTTAGTTATCACTTGCCCAACAAAAGGCGAGAGAAATATTTCTCATTGATCACTCATTTTTCCAGGTTTTTAATTGAAGTTTTTCTCATTTCAAACTCTCCAAAGTCTTTCTGAGTAAGTTGTAAAAAAAAAAAAAATGGCACGTCACATACTGCATGAGGCTGCTTCACAATTTTTTGTGGAACTCTATTGAAAAAAAGGTAGATTCTTGTCTCAACTTTATTCTCTATAGTTGCCACCATGCTACAACATGTTTCAACCAAAGCAAAGTACGGGATTTCAATGCTTCGAAATGTATTTTTTATTGTCTACCAACAATAATACTCAGCATTGCTTGGAGAGAAAAATAACTGCAAATATAACACCACTGCTTTCCCTTGCTTCAGACCCCTATGAAGAAATAAATATTTAAAAAGTTCCCTCTTGTTTCTGACTCCTGAAAGAGAGAAAATTTCCTCCTTGCTTTTGATACCTAGAAGTGAAAAAAACATTCCTGTCTTGATTTGACCCCTAAAAGCAAAAAAAAGGTTCCTCCTCGATTCTGACCCCTAAAACTAAAAGAAAATTTCTATGATTTTGAAACCTAGGAAACTGGAAAAAAAGATCCCTTCGATTTCGACAACTAAAAGTGACACCCCATCTTGATTTTGACCATTGAAAGTGATAGAAAATTCCCCTTAAATTTTAATTCCTCAAAACGAAAAAAAAATTTTTCCCTGGATTTTGATAACTTGAAGTTCCCCCTCAATTTGACCTTGAAAATGAAAGAAGAAATATTCTAGAAATGAAAAAGATTTTCCCCTTGATATTGATTCCTCAACTTAAAAAAATTATCTTTTTTTTTGCTTTGACCCCTCAATGTGGGAAAAAACTTTGTGTTTTGGAAAATTGGTTTTATCAGTGAACTAAGGGGTTCAGCAGTATAGTTACATCATATATAAAAACCCTTGTAAAACCTCCAAATTTTGTGTTCTGGAAAAATGATCAACATGAGAAAAACTTGCAAAAAATAATGCCATCAGAATATGAAGTCGTCTAAAATAAAATTATTTCAAAGAATAAACACAATCAAACACAGTGTTTTCCACTGAAAACACCAACTGAGGGTCCGCTTCAGCATTATAGTCATTTAATGAAAAGAACCCATTCAAAAACCCTCCAAATGTTAGAAGTCCCCTTGGATTTTTAGCGTACTTGAAGAAAATAGAAACTTAACAACAGCCAAGGACCAATTCATTGAATATGCCAAAGAATTCTGCAGAAAACTCTACTCCTCCAAACAAGGAACATAAAACAACAAACAGGATGTGCAAGATGCAAGCAATCTATTCAAGGATTTCCTTGAAAATACGTTATAGGAGGTGAAATAAGCCAGCAAAGAAACAAAGAAAAGAAAAGCCCCTGAACTAGATAACATCACTATCGACCTACTCAAAAACGCTGGTAAAGTACTCACTAGGGGGCTAGTCATTCTATTAAACTTATGCCAGAAGTAAAGTAAAGTCCCAGACAATTGGAACACTACAATCACAATGTTGTTATATAAAAATCATATAAAAAAAGAAACCTGGAAGACCTCAACTACTTCAGACAAATAAGCCTACTCAAGTGTATCTACAAACTTTTCACCAAAGTTATCACCAACTAAATCACGAAAACACTTAATGGAAACCAACCATGGGAACAGGTTGGCTTTAGAAGAAGCTACTCAACCATTGACCATCTCCATTCAATAAAGCTATTGAAAGAGAAAGCAGCAGGATATAAAATGCTATAGCATTCATCAACTTCAAGAGTGGAAATTCCCAAGGTCATTGATGTTATCGCTCTACAATCCGTAGACCCTGTATCTGTCACATTATTGCAACATATATACCATCACAGCAGCTCCTTTATCAGACTATGTAAAGACTCGGAGCCCTTTCCATTCCAAAAAGAGGTAAGATAAGGTGATACCAGCTCATACAAACTCTTTACAGCCTGCCTCGAGATAGTCTTCAGAAACCTAGACTGGGAAAATAAGGGAATCAGAATAGACAGTGAATACATAAGCAATGAATCTCAATGAAATCCTCAAAAAAAGAAGAAATCAAATGAAGACTCTCTCTCGGATGGCAAGCCTTCAATAGAGTGAATTCAATCTTCAAGAACAAGAAAATCTCATAAGAACTAAAAAGAAGGGTATACAACCAATGCATCTTCCTGATAGTCACCTATGGAGTTTAATCAAGGAATGCAACCAAGAGACTGACCTTCAAGCTGAGAACCACGTAACATGCAAAAGAGAAAATCATGCTCAAAATCACATTGGGAGATCATCAGACCACATAGGAGTCTGAGATATCATAGAGTCCATAAGAAAACGTTGCATTACCATTCCTCAAAATCTAATTGAAATTCATTAAGAATTTTTAGAGATCTCATGGGACTGACAGGAGTGAATGCAGAAATTTAGGGGAAAAAACAGAGAAACATCTCTCAATTAAAAATAAATTCCTGAATCCATCCCAAAACTTAAATACATCTTGCATAATATATGATTAATTGTTCTACAAAATTTCATTAAAATTCATTGAGACATCATGTAGACAGAGAGGAGCAAATACAGAAATGTATATAATATCAAAACGGAAAATTATCTCTCAATCAAAAACAAATTCCAGGATCTGCTCCAAAATCCAGTTCTACATTCTTACCATTCAACAGAATTCACTGAGATTCATTCATAACTTTGAGAGATATCTTATGACAGATGCAAATATACAAATGTATTTTTTTTCAAATACAAAAATAATTCCCAATCAAAACAAATTCCTTGATCCTCCCCAAAATTTAATTAATTCTTTTTAAAAATACGTGCTCTTCCACAAAATTTTATTGAAATCCATAGAGATACTGTGTGGACAGACATCAGCGAATACAGAAATGTATAAAATATTGAAATGGAAAAATATCTCTCAATCAAAAGCTAATCCCTGTATCTGCCCCCAAATTTGACCTCTTCATTCATACCTCATGCCTTTCTTTCCATCGGAATTCATTGGAAAATTTCAGAGATATTGTATAGACAGTGGATATGAAAAAACACTTCCAAGGAACTCTACAGCCAGCTCAGCCATCTGTCTAGGAGAAAGAAACTTCGACACAAAACTTACCACCTGAATATAAAAAATTCGAAAATATCTCTTTCCATCTTTTTTAATGAATATCTGTAATTGCTCCTGTCTGTCCATACAGTATTAAAATATACATTCATAGTTGTCTATTTTCAATTTCAAAAGGTGCCCTTAAAGTTCATAGAAAAAAATGGCAACACCTATATATATATATCGTTTTTAGATATGAGTTGACCTTCTACTCCCCAAAATGATTTTAACTAGGATTGTACATTCTTTTTCTCAATATCTGGGTTGAATGCAGACACTATGCGAACACAACGAGAAAAATCCGATTCATAAGTCTTCAGCACCAACTATTTATGAATGTCATCTATACAGTAAATGGGTTTTGATTTGATTATAGTTTGGGCTTTTAAATGTAATATGATGCAGAAAGACTGAAAAAAAGTCCAATATGCATGTTAAGTGTAGTTATTGACAATGTTAGATCATATAATGCAAATAGATGTAATGTATGAACATAAATGAGCTCAATGTATGGTGGTGGCCATCATAGTGGTCAGTCTCATTATCAAGATCATTTAATATGATGGTGTCTCATTGGCATCTCTCAGACAAGGGGACTTACATGGTGACACATATTTCCTCTATAATATGGGACAGTTTGTACTTGATTACATAATTGGTTGGTTGGTACTTCCTATGATCTTGGAGATCATCAGGAAGGGATCCTGGGTTCTGCATGACAACCCTAAGATGAAAAGAGTTTCTTTGTGGTACCCATCTTGACTCCAAGGAACAGGTTGTACTTGATTATGCTGTTGGTTGATTCTTCCTATGATCGGACAAGAAGGGTGACTTTGGAGCACCCATCTTTGCTCTAATTAACATGAGATAGTTTGTACTGGTTTGATGGTCATGAGGCATGGGTCAGAGATAAATTACTGCCTCTGAAATGAAAGCTGGGCTCAGATCTTCTCATTACGTTCATATGCATGTGTATGTGTATTTGTGCATGAGCATGCATACACATGTTTGTGTGTGTGAGTGTAAGCATGAATGCACTTTGGAGAGTGTATGAGCTCAAATAGATATAGTTGTGACTGAGATAGCTGCAAGATCTTCACTGGTATCAGAGCTTGATCTTCAAACCCAGATAAAAAAAAAACAGGATTCCAAATGCTGATTGATCTGGTAGGAAGTTTTCTCCCCCATTTTGAAAATTGGCACAGTATAATCTTCCTAAATCGTATTCTTCTTCATCAGGCATTGCATCAGACAAAGCTAAGCTTAGTAAATCTTCAAGTTTATAAGCCAGTTTTCAGTTGCATATTTCCTACTAGTGCCAGGGATCAATGTTGAAGTCTAGATGAAAGCAAGGATTCCAAATGCTGGTACACAAGGCATATGCTACTTTTGGATCATCTTACTGGTCCCAAGCCAGGGATAGGGAAGAGGTTTGGGCATAGCAACTGCTGAAATTGCTGCAGCAGCATCCCAGTGATTGCCCCAACAATCACATCAGCAAGAGTTTTTTTAAGAAGGGCTTGTGCTACTTTCATTTCATTTCACCTGTAAAACAGAAACATTTTACGGCTTTCAGTCATTATCAAAGATTAAATTCAGTATGTAAACCTGGTGAAAACTTATGTAGAAGATACCTCTGTTTTTTTTTTATGTCATTTTATTTGATGGAATTAAAATAATTAGAATTATAACAGTGGACAACATAAAAATAGTGGGCACTTATTGTATAACTGCAGTATTGCAATACACAAATTTGGATCATCAAAGCAGAAAATCAGACCTTGAGAAGATCTGTGGAGAATAAGGAGAAAGCACCCAAAATAACATGAGCCCAACTGAGGGAGTTGTCCAGAACTAAGGCTGAGGGAGTGGTGTGATATGGCCCAATGTTCAACAAGGGGTTTGAGTTTACAGGAATAAACATTAAGCATGACATTAGCTTCCTATCCTTCTCTTATCCTATTTGGCCTTGTGCCTGACTAAGCTTGATATATACTGAAAGAAATACATAAATTATGAAATTACTACTTTCTCAAAATAATTGACTCATCTCCTTCGCAGCATCACTTTGATCTGCATGAAGGGTACGATCAGAGCATTACTTGATGTCAGTGGTCTATACCAAGGTGCCTCAAGTTCTCATATCAAAAACTATACATGGAGAGATATGAAAAGATAAAGATAGATATGAACAGATAAATAAATATGTTGGTAGATCATTTGATAGGGATGAAGATGGATAGTTAGATAGAAACTGATTGATAGAGACAGATATGACTGGCAGAAATGTGCATATTTCCAATTTGTATCATGTCATTATTGGATAAAAGCCAGAATTTCCAATGCTTCTTTTGAAAGCAGGCAAAACCTCACTCCCTTGAAAACTTGATACAACACAATCAACTACCCACATTCCCTATCATTTTTTGACCTTGTGCCATACTATGCTAAGCTCAGTAAATATCAGCTTACTGAAATAAGTAATTTCTCATCTTCAATGTTTTTTCTATGATGTTTCTATCAGTAAATGGATGTTCAGCCGTAGATATTTTGGCAGCAGATATCCTGATCATGGACATTTCAGCCTAGTTTTGTTTTGAAATGTCGACATCAAAACATCAGCCCCTGAAACAGCTTACAACCATTTCTGTCAGTTCATTTTCTGGCCTTTCTCATAGGAATGTGCTATTTCATGTAGAGGTTTGTTGGTTTTATTTACTCATGTCAATGAAGTCGAATAGAGGTAGGAAAGACTGGGGATCGTAGCAACAGAGCACAGTTGCAACAATTCTTATTCTTCCACTGAGAAACATACTGGAGTGAAAACACACACTGCACATGCACAGTTAGACTACTCACTCCACTAGAACAGAAGACACATTCAACATCTATTGCCGCATTTGTTTTTTTTAAGAATGTGTTTGAAGGTACAAATGTAGTTCTTTTCATGAACAATATTTTTGTAATATTGTCCTGACAATTTACATGAACTAATCAACACTTACTTAGTTTAAATCATTGTTATGATGACTTGTAAGTGACATGGTTAGAATGTGTCAAAGTTAGTGTGTCTAGCTAGCATATGGTGTTTTGTCATGGCTGGTGGGGTTGCTACAACTGTCTCCAAACTAGCAGCCGTATCAGGCCCCCATGTGCATATATACATTTTCTGCTAGATAGACACAGACCGCAACAGTATTTTTCATCAAAAACAAGTCATTGTATCCTGTTTGTCGCATGTATAAATTAGGTAACCAGTAAGAACCACCTTACAGTGACAGAGTCAATTGCTATAAATGCAGGAGATAGTCACTGTTGCGTATTGTCTTCCTAAAGCAGCACAATACTGTTTGTTTTTCAGTATCCCAAGTGAGGAAATGGGTTACTATGTGAGGGGTAAAAAATAGAGGAGCTTATTTCATTGTAAATTGTTCCATTCTTCTTTTCTAACACTGAATTATGGAGAGATTGAATAGCATCTGTAACATCTGCATATGACTCAAGGTAGACCTATGCTCTATATATAAACAAACAAAACTCAATGACTGATCATAATAATAAATAATAACAGGATAATAATATTATTGCATGTTGATAGTACTATAACATCATTATAAAATAATACATATTTTCAGAATATCATACTCATTGAGACAAAAAGTATAAGTTAATTGGTGAAATTTTATGTATTTTCAACATGTTACAACTGTCGCAGCCCTGCAGACCATTGCAACTCTTGACTTCTTCCAATAAACATTGTTAACAATGTGTCATATGTTATAATTTTTAAATGGTATGGGTAATTAACAGACAAATGAGGTTTTATGTGTAAAAATATGGTTGGTCTAGTCCTAATAGTCTCTGAGTAATTGAGTGACATGCCAAAATCTTTGCACAATATCTTCAAAAGTATCAAATGGATTTAAATGAAATTTTGTGGACGGTTGGATCTAGGAACTTTTTCTTTTAATTTAGAGATATTTTTCTATTTCTTTCAATTAAATTTCTGTACACGTTCATTACTGTCCACAGGATATCTCCAAAAGTTCTCTATGAATTTCTATGATTTTGATGTTAGGATGGACAATAGGCTACTAGAGAAATAATTGATTTTTGAAGCAGACTCTTGTACAATTACCTCTCCTACATCGTAAGTATATGTCAAAACATTGTACTGATTAAATTTTGGAGTAGATCACTCCACAATTAACTGCCTCACATCGTAATTATGTGTCCAAACCACAAAATATTGCCAAAATTTCATTACTGTTGACACATTATCTCTGAGAGCACAAAATGGATTTAATTGAAATTTTTTGGAATGATGGGTAAGAAAGAAGTGGTAAAATTTGGGGGAGGATATTTTTAGTCGAGAGATATTTTTCTGCTTTTTCATCAATTACATATATGCTCATGAATGTCCACATGACATATCCAAAAGTTCTCTATGAATTTCAATGATATTTTGTGGAAGGGTGAACAATAGGCCACAGAAGAACTGATTGAATGTTTAGGCAGATCTATGGGCTATTATTGTTTCCTATGACAAAGGCATTGGCAGAGGTGTATGCTCTCTGAGTGCTTTCCAGTTTTTAGCTTAATATTCGTTCTAGTGTTATAATATGTATCCTATTGTGATTTGTATTCACTGTTGAGTTTTTTATCTTTATAAGCACTAGATTACCTATCATACTACGACCTTGTATACTATTTGCATTCAACTCTCTCCTCTAAAATGGCTTTGTGACTACTCCAGAGATATAGTTTCTTTCCTTTTCCATATATAATCCATGGCATTTTTGTGGCATTAGCCCAAATTGGATTATGGGATATTTCAAATTGAACATTCTAAAATTCTATTTCTCCTTGCTGTAGCTTTCCTGTGAAGAAGTTTTTATGATCTATGTAAATAGTAAGTAAAGCTTATCTCAAAATTTCAGCCAGAAACGTTTCTATAGCTTTGTTTTCTTTAAAACAGATGTATTTTAAGAAGTATTTTGGAGATGTCATTTAACAAATATTTTGACATCCTGGGATAGAGATAATAACTGCCAAAAATGGAACACTTTAATCGAATGATATTTACACTGCTATTCTTCAAAAGGTGGATTAAGGAGTATTGAATTGTCTCCCTTCAATTTCACATCGAACGGCTCTACTGTCCCTTTTTCCCTCCTTGCAGATAAATATGTATGCTGTTCATAGACATGCTTAAAGTGGTATTAGCTTATCAATTTTGTCCTAAGGATCAGCTCAAAAGATTTCAGGTTTATTAACTCAATGTGGCTGGCCTTTGTGGACATCCAATACAGCTAAGCAAAAAAGACAGAACCTATGAAAATGATTGAATTTTGAGTTCATAAAATAGGTTCATATTCCATAAAGACAGTAAAGGCTATAATTGAAATGAGAGACAAAGCCTTAAAAAGAGTATCTCGCAAAATTAACAGTTTTTCTTTCACCAATGTGTTTGTAAAGGCATCTAATAACACATAAAAGATTTAGGTCCAACTCCCATGGGAATACCTGTGATAGCTCCTGAAAGTTTAATCAAAGTTGATGTAAATAGAATATATACAAATTTTTACTGACTTCAACAGAGTTATCTGGAGTAGCAGTCAATGCTGCCCTTACAATTGAAGTGTCAGCATCTTTGTTACACTGCCTCACATGATCTGACTTACCTGAAATGTTGAAGAGAGGTCCTCTGAGAGCAACTGCTAAAACACTGCTTGTAGATCAGTTATCTTCTGCTGAGTTTGACCTTGTTTCCACTTCACCATGTAGAGAAGCCATCCACCATCAGCCTCCGGACTGTTGAGGTCAAGGCAAGGTCTCTGTGGAATAGTCCATGTTTCTTGACTCCTTCCTCCATATGCTGATTGATATTCAAAAAGCAAAATTTGCTAATGTTTAGCAACATTTTAGCCATTTATGAGCAATCTAGCTACTATTAGCCATTTTAAATATTTTTTCCTGTCATCCATGCTGCTTGGACTCCCTCCCATAGACCTCCTCCCACAAAAAAAGAAAATTCATCTTGTATTTTTTGTCTGATTACACAAAAACGGGTTTGTGGTTAGCAGGCATAACCATTCACATGCTTAGGGCTGTTTTTTTTTAAATTATTTCATCATTATTATTATTATTATCTTGAATCTATTTTTAGATGAATCATTGTCGATTGTAATTTTTGACTCGTGTTTCCTTCATCTTATTCCTGTTACATTTTATCCCAACTCTCAAACCATAATTTTACTGTCATTAGTATTCTGCCTGGATCGAAAATAAAGGATACCTCTCCTGCTTATTGACAGTCTTCGTCTTTATTATTATAAGTTCTAGATAATATTGCTAATAATGATATTAATGTATGTAAGCATTAAAATTAAGCAGTTCAGAGAAATGAAGAATGAAAGATACATGGTTAGATTTGGGCTTCTGTAACATAGTCTTAATGGCTTAATTGGTAAGGTAACTGCCCTAGATAGACAGAATTCCAGAGGAAAAACGATCAAGCTTGAATCCCACCAGAGGCTTATCCTTTATTTCCAATTCATGCTACTTACTAACCATATTGTTTGCAGTGCAGATATTTGCATTTGTTTACATAGAAAACTCATTTTCTTAAATAAAGAACTTTACTGCAAAAATACACATCTACTCAACCGCAACAAAACTTCACCCATACCAAGCTACCAGGATACAGCATCAACTAACATACCATTAATTGGTAATCCACTGAAAGGCTGAACAAGTCATCTATGCAGGGGATGGTCATGTATATTATCATACTTATAATATATTACACTTATTTCATTTCTGGTTTTACTCCATCTTATTATTGTTGTTTTCATTCTAAAACCCTTGTTCTAGGCAGTCTTCCTCAATACTATCATTTGTTTCAGATATGCTTGGATCAATGCAGTTAATTCATTCAAAATATTTCCATGAAGTTAAACACCACACTGTTCAAGTTCTTATTAAAATATGATGTGTTCTTATTAACAGCTTACACTTAGTTACATTAATTTGTATAGCAATACCTTAATCATGCTACATCAAAGGATACACTAATAAAAACCAGATAATACAAGGTATTCCTGTACCAATTTTACACTACCTTGTCATAGTTGCTTTTCATCAAAATACTCTTTTCATTACCATAATTTTATTGTTAGTTTTTCTGATTAGTGCTATTTTAGTCAAGCATTAGGTCAATAGATTCTTCATTATTACTATTATTTTATCACTAATTTTTCTTAGGATTACTGTTTTTTATCAAAACGTTCTGGGTCACGACACTTTACGTTATTACTATTTTATTACGAGAGTTTCTTAGTATTGCTGCTTTTTATCAAAACACTCCAGGTCAATGAAAATTTCATTATCACAATTATTTCAAGACTAATTTTTGCTGTATTTTATTAATTATAATCATCATTAGTAATATCATATTACTAGGTTTGTATTTAATACATCTCTTTATTGCTGTCTTTATCAAGACCACCTGTGTTAAAATAATTTTCATGATTACTATTCGTTATTAAGATTCCCTCCATCTTATTAATGCAGTTTCTAATATTTCATTACTACTTTTACTCCATCTTGTTATCTGGTTTTATCAAAACACAATGGGATGATGCATTTTTCATTATTTGTATTAATTCATTTCTACTTTTGCTTCTTTTTGTTATTCCTGATTTTACCAAATAACTCTGGGTCTTTGCAGTTTTCGCTATTTGTATCATTTCATTTGTACTTTTACTCAATCTTGATATGTCTGGTGTATCAAATCACTCTGGATCAATGCACTTTTCATTATTTCTATCATTTCATCACTACTCTTGCCTTATCTTGTTATTTCTGGTTTTATCAAATGACTATGGGATGATTTACTTTTCAGTATTTCCAACATTTCATTACAACTTTTGCTTCATCTTGATATGCCTGGTTTATCAAAACCCTATAGGATAATGTACTTTTCATTATTTCTATCATTTCATTACTATTTTTGCTCAATTTTGTTATTCTTAATTTCTTCAAAACACGGGGATAATGCACTTTTCATTTTTTCTATTATTTCATTAGTAATTCTGCTCAATCTTGTTATTACTGGTTCTATCAAAACAATATGGGATGATGCACTTTACATTATTTCTAGTATTTCATTATTGCTTTTTTTGTTGGTGACTGTTATGGTTGAGAAATGAAGAGCGTAGTGGATGGTTGAGAGATGAGGAATTCAGTTTCCTTGTCGTTTGACTGTAGTGCGTGTGCAACCCTAGTAGTGGTTGGAGAATGGAGTGATGTACAAAGAGAATGTGCGCCAAGTATGAACTTGGATGTGTATTGAAACAATGTAAAAAGAACACATACAAGGATTTTAGTTAGACAAAAGATGTACGTTTAATGCAAGGCTATAAATGACAAATGAAGATGAAGTACATATAAGGATAACAAAAATCTGATCAATCGTGTGAAGAGATGAGGAGAGAAGAGATAGCAAAAGGTGGGAACTTTCTTGTTTTGATAGCACTGGTGTCGGAGTCAAAGCAAAATTGTCTGAACTGCATGGATTTCCATATGACTTGGATCACTCCAAGATTATATGTGGAATCTGGGTTCTGTGTGCAAGCCGAACTACCAAGTTGTGTGCATTAACTTGGGGGCTATTCTCTGACACTGATAGACTCTCGACAGACATATATGAAAGACAGAGAATATGGAGTTTTATCCATGCATGTTTCCCGAAGTAAAGAAATTTAGGAAAGATTATTGTGACTATCGGATAGTAAAAAAACCTTGCCATTTCATATACAAGAGTGAGAGGTGATACACATTTGGAGCACAAAGTGAAGACACAGTGGCATAGCTGCGTAGCTGTGCGTATGTGTGATGCCTCGACATCCATGAAGTGAAATGGGCAAAGTTAGTTCAGAGATAGGTCATGGAGGAAGAATGGTTAAGATCAGATCTTTTACACTTTTATTCCATCTTGTTATTCCTGGTTTCATCAAAACACTATGGGATGATACACTTTTCATTATTTCCATCATTTCATGACTACTTATGCCTTATCTTGATATGCCTGGTTTATCAAAACACTATAGGATGATGTACTTTTCATTATTTCTATCATTTCATGCGTACTTATGCCTTATCTTGATATGCCTGGTTTATCAAAACACTATAGGATGATGTACTTTTCATTATTTCTATCATTTCATGCGTACTTATGCCTTATCTTGATATGCCTGGTTTATCAAAACACTATAGGATGATGTACTTTTCATTATTTCTATCATTTCATTACTTTTTTCGCTCCATCTTGTTATTCCTGGTTTTATCAAAACACTTTGGGATGTAGTACTTTTCATTATTTCTATTATTTCATTACTACTTTCACTCAATATTGATATTCCTAGTTTATCAAAACACTTTGGGATGATGTACTTTTCATAATTTCATTTTTCATTACTACTTTAACTCCATATCGTTATTCCTGTTTTATAAAAAAACAATGGGATTTTGCACTTTTCATTATTTATATTGTTTCATTTCTACTTTTGCTCCATCTCGATGCGCCTGATTTATCAAAACACTTTAAGATTATATAGTCCTTATTATTTCTATTATTTCATTACTAATTTCAGTTCGTTTTGTTATACCTGGTTTTATCAAAACAGTATGTGATGATGCACATCATTTGTATTATCTATTTAACACTTTTGCTCCTTCTTGTTATTTTTTATACAAAGACTATGGGATGATGCACTTTTCATTATTTGTATTATTTCATCATTACTCTCAATTCATCTTGTTTTTTCTGGTCTTATCAAAACACCATGGGATGTGGTACCTTTCATTATTTCTATCATTTCATTACTAATTCTGCTCCATTTTCTTATTCTCAGTTTCATCAAAACAGTCTGGGATGATACACTTTTTGTTATTCCTATTGTTTCATTACTACTTTTGCACCATCCTGTTATCCAAGGTTCTATCGAAAAACCCATTTTCCATCATTCATATCATTTCATCAGTACTTTTGATCCATTTTTTTATTCCTGGTTTTATCCAAAACACTCTGGGTTGATGCACTTTTTGTTATTTCTATCATTTCATGACAACTTTTGCTCAACCTTGTTATTTTTGGCTTATCAAAAGACCCTGGGACAATGCACTTTTCATTATTTTTATTATCTCATTACTATTTATGTTTCACGTTATTATTGCTGGTTTTTATCCCTATTTTTTTAGTGAAGAATTTAATACAAAACATTTTTTCCAGCTAGATATCTAAAATGTCACACTCTATAAAAGCCCTGAATACCCGTGTTCAATTGTTTTTTTGTTCCGTTACTTCTAGCTGGTTATTTTTTTTCTAAGATCGGTATCATTTTGCCAGCGTATCTAAACTCAACCATTTTCTACCATGACCAATCCTTGTACTAATATTATCCATTTCAGTTCATTGATGTTGGGGCACCTCATACGCACAGCTACTCAATCGTGTCCTCACCACTAGTTTCAAACACATATACACCTGTAACTGTCATGAATGAAATGGCAATGATTTTTACTACCCAATAATCACAATGATCTGTCTCCTAATTCTCCTGACTTCGGGAAGCACACATGGATTAGACCTCGTGTTTTTAGGATTTCATAGTCTGTCGTTTGTGTGTTTTCCAGCACCAGAGAATGGCCAACAATTTGTTCAAATGCAATCCCAAATACATTGCACACAACTTGGCAGTCAGGCATACGCTCTGAACCCGGTCTTCATAACCATTCCTTGGTACACTCCAAGCCTCATGGATTCAAAGCAGATCAGACCCCTCCACTCCATACACATGACTACAACTATCACAACACCAAGCTCCCATCTTTCGCCTAGAAGCTATCCCCCATCAACTCACCTCTTCTTTTAATACAATCAAACCTATTAATGTTCAAATCATATGTATTTCCATTTCAGGCCCGTATTGTCATAAATATTCACGTATCAAATGTAAGTTTTATTTGTTCATGTGAATACTTTTATGCATTTCCTTTACTCTGTTTAATATCTACAGCCACAATTCATACTTGGTGCAAGTATTCCCCATTCATCTCTCCTCCTCCTTGAACATTTCAACTGACATCCAAGTGAGCCCCAAAACTCCACAGGCACCCATTCTTCAACCAGAACTCTACATAGTTGGGCTTGTCGTAATGCTGATAAATATCGATTTAGTCTATCACAAGACATATCTTGACACGGACATTATATTGACGTGGTGTCTACCAATGTTAATGGTGCTATGTAAGGCTTCATCTTCTGAGTACTTTTAGGTATTTCAGTTGAGATCTTGACAAATTTTATGTTCTACCAATATCCATAGATAATTAAAATTGTGTCAGTATGTATGTGTATTGTGCGTATGTATGTACGTGTGTTTAGTGGGGGGTATACTAGCTAGGTTACCCAACATAGCCCTGGGAAAAAAGTAATCACTATGGAGAGGTCATTTAGTAAATTCCAACATAGAGATTCTCAAAGTAGGGATCGCAAGTTTCCAGATCAGTTGAAAATGTCAAAAGAGAAAATGTAAAAATTGACCTGACCTTGAATTAACTGTTGCAGGTCACCAATGTTTAGTGCTACGTTTCCATCATGTCAAGTTACCCTTTATGTAACCATTTAGGAGTCTACAAAACATAAAGTTAGTTACATAGTTACACATATGCATACAGATAGATATGCAGAGATAAGTTGATAGATAGATTTAATCTTGGTATGTGAGAGCCCCATTTTGGACATGTGACTAGGGAATCCAGCATCTTAGAAATTGTCAACCTAGATTTCTTCAATTTTTGAGCTGGTCCAGCTGGCTATGTATGTATGTATCATCTTGACCATGGTTTTGTAACTGATCTACTGTAATGGTAGACAAAGAGATGTGAGTATATGGGTAATCCACCCACCAATAATCAAGTGGCAGCTAAAATAGCAGCCATATCTATTGTCTGCTTCAAAAGATAATAATCAGTAAATATACCAAGAAACCCAAATAATTGCACACAATTATATAAATGTGTACCTCTTGGAACTGTCTAAGAACAGGTCTTTCAAGAAATTTCTTGGTCCTGGACAGTGTTGTTAAATTAAAAAAATATTTCCACACTAGCTTTACTGAAAAAAAATGCTAGAAAGGGCAAAATTTAAAAAATATCTTCACTCTAGTTTTACAGCCAAAAAGTGCTGAAGAGTGCTAAATTTATAATATATTTTCACACTAGTTTTTCTGACAGAAAGTGCTAACTATAAAAAAATATTTACACACTAGTTCTACTGCCAAAAAGTGCAAAATTCAAAAAATATTCTCACACTTGTTTCACTACCAAAAGGTGCCATAAAGTGCTAAATTTGAAAAAGACTAGTTTTACTAGCAAAAGTGCTAAAGAGTGCTAAATTTAAAAAGTAAAAAAAAAGTAGCAACCCTGGCGAATCCTGAAACCTTGCTACCACTGGTACACAACCTGACAATACAAAACATTTGCCAAAAAAACAAGGTCTGTGCAACTCATTGCCTTCACACTCCGGATATAGTGCAAAAAACTGACAACACTGGTCCTGGAGTGGCTAACGTGATATTTCACTGCTATGATATCACCCATTGTCAGGCTTAGTAACTACTCATGCAGTACTGAAAATAGGTCAATTTAATTTTCACACCTTGTTGATAACCTAAACTTATACATATTTTCACAGAATGGTAATATTCATGCCCACCGTAGGTAAGTGTGATTTTACAACAACAAAATTTACTGATTAAGTAGTATATGATTCATTGCCTGCACCTACAAACCATACCATTTGGAATCTAAAATAATCAGATTCATGTTTTAAGTGTGAGAAAAGTAGGTATTCAAAACATCTACCTACTTGGTTATTAACTTTCATTAAGAGCTTACCCATGGAGATAGTGCTAGAAGCGCTCCTTGAAGTTACCAAAAAGTTTTATAAGGCTGCAAAAAGCCTCACTTACTAATCAAAGTGGAATTTTATGAAGAGGAAGTAATTCCAGAAACATTTTGGTCTAAAACATAGACACTATCTTATGGCACCATAAAATAGCAAGTCATATCTGATTTCGAGCATTGTCTTGTATTTACAATAGCTATTACTTTAACTAACAAGCATTTGGTTACCATTAAATATTTGATCATGAATGGCTGCTTTTACAGCCACCTTTTGAAAGTCCATAAACATGAGCGGCTGAAGTTGTCCATAAACAACGAGCAGAGATAAATGAGGTATTTTTTTAAGGGTTCTTCTTTGTTTTTTAGCAGCAACTGCCTGGACAGGAAACTTAGGTTATCTCTATTGTCATTATTCTTTTTGATATTTATCTTATATTTTGTAGTCTTGAGCAGCATTGAATTTATCTAAAATAAAAATACAGTAAAGAAAATTACGTGGCATTCCCTAAGCCAGCTATGAAGAAGACGAAGAAAACGTTTTGGGATGAAAGCATTGTTTGTATGGAGACAAAGAGTGGTGTTGTGTTTCTATCATCATAATCATTTTAGTAGAGCCGTAAGCTGCATTGAATAAATTAGAAAGAAAAATGTTGCACTGGAATGAGCGTGAATTTAATCACAAATATAAAAATGTTGTGGTTGAAAAGTTGTGATGAAGATACATAGAGCAGTACATGCACATCATATTGTGGTAAGTATCAATAACATACTGTAATTATGAGCTTTAGATTTCCATTTAGCTAGTTATAAGAGTGCAATGGAGTAAAAAAAGCAAGTGTAAATATTAAAAAAACTAAACACCCTTATTTATGTTTTTGTCAGGACATGAGTTTTGATGCATAGAAACATCCATATTACTGCTGTGATTCATTGTTAATGTTTTTCATTTATTTAGAGACCATTTGGGATTCTGCTTATTGATTCAGTATTTTGGATTGTAGTGTGAATTTCAGCCCCTCGAAAATAGCATCCACGTAATAGTTGACCTTAAAAAAAATCTAAAATTTCGACTTTTACATGAGTATACATAGCCAGCCTAAATCACTTGTAAACTGAAGAAACCTATCTTGATCTATGTTGGCAGTTTCTAATTACTAGTGATGAGACTGCTGGACTTGTACCTGTATATACTTTTTGAAATTAATAGTGATGTGATGATAATGCAAAAGGCCTAATGTCAGTAATAGGTAACTCACTTTTCCTTTCTGACAGAAGAAAGCTGCATATTGACAGTGGCACTTGAAAAAAACTTGGTAACTTATTTAGACTAATTAGCTGTGCTTGATAGGAAACAAATTTGAAGGTACAAATTGAAAACTTACTCAATTACATTAAAAAATGTTATTATTTCAATATAACAAGTGGGTGAACTAGTCATCACAATTTAAACGGATGAATGCAAATATCAGTTGAGTTTCTGCAAATATTGGAGGTGCGAGGAACCATAATGGTTACCAGCATGAATGGAATCAACGACAACATGAATTCATATATATATATATATATATATATATATATATATATATATATATATATAGATATATATATATAGATATATATATATATATATGTGTGTGTGTGTGTGTGTGTGTGTGTGTGAATATATATATACTTAGTTTGACTTGGTTTAAAATTTTACATTTATCTAATAATTTTTTAAAATGAATCTGAGAAATAAAATCTGTTTTTTATCAAGTGGCGTGACTTTGCAATTTTACATTTATTTGATAAATTTTGAAAAATAATTTGAGAAAAGAAATTTGCAAGTGACAAAGTGGCGTGATTCAGGTTGCAATTTTACATTTATTTTATTATTTCTTGAAAATGAATTTGAGAAATGAAACTTCAATGTGTTGCAGTGGCGTTTCTTAGTTGACAATGTTACATTTATCTGATAATTTTTGATAAGTAATTTGAGAAAGTGAATGTGATTGTGACAGAATGGCGTGATACAGTTGCAATCATCCATTTATTTATTAGCTTTTAAAGAAAAATTGTGAAATGAAGCCTGCATGTGACAACATGGTATGATTTAGTTGGCAATTCCACATTTATTTTATTATTTCTTGAAAAAGAAATTTGAGAAATGAAACATGCATGTTACAAATGGTGTGACTTGCTTTGCAATTTTACTTTTATTTTATAATTTTTAAAAGGAAATTTGAGTAATGAAATTTGCATGTGACAAAACTGCGTGATTTATTTTGCAATTTCACTTTTAAAAGAAATTTGAGGAATTTGGCACTTTCACATTTATTCAATAATATCTAAAAAGAAATTCAAGAAGTTAAACTTGCATGTAATCATGCAGCATGACTCAGTTGGCAATTTTAGATTGATTTAATAATTTTTAAAAAGAAATATGAGAAATGGAAATAGCATGTGATGAAGTGGCCAGACTCAGTTGGCTATTTCATATCTATTTGATAATTTTTAGAAAGAAACTTGAGAAATTATACTTGCATGGGACAAAGTGGCGAGATTTTTTTGGCAATTTTCACATTCATTTCATAGATTTTAAAATGAAATTTGAGAAATGAAACTAGTGTAGCGTCCCCTAGTTAGGAATTAAATGCGAAACCCTTCTTTTAGCTAGATATCGAAAACATCACTTCCTCCGAGAACCCCTATAAAAGCCCTGGATGCACATGGTCCAATGATCATTGGCGCCAACATCCCTAGCTCATTACGATTTTGGCCCCAGCACTTGTTGCCGGCTACTCTTTCTCTCTCTTTTCTTCTCCCTCAGATTGTTATCATTTCGCCAACCTCCTGGCCGATCCAATCTTAACCATTCTCCCACCATGACCTATCTCTGTACTAACTTTGCCCATTTCTCTTCTCTTCTGGTTTCTAGGTATCACACATATGCACAGCTATGCAGCTACACCAGCATCTCCTCATCACATGCTCCAAATACGTGTACACCTCTTACTCTCATGAATCAAATGGCAAGGATTTTTCCTATCTTATAGTCACAATATTCTTTCCTAAATTTCTTTACTTCAGGAAACACATATGGATAAAACTCCATGTTCTCTGTCTTTTGTGGTCTGTCTGTTGAGTATCTATCAGCATCAGAGAATAGCCCCTAAGTCCATGCACACAACTTGGCAGTCTGGCTTGCACACTGAACCTGGTTTCCATGTATACCTTGGTACAATCAAAGCCATACGGAATCACAAACCGTTCAGACATCTCCGCTTCAACTCCGATGCCAGTACTATCAAGGAAAAGAAAGGTCCCACCTTTGCTATCTCTTCTCTTCACATCTCTTTATGTGATTGATCAGATTTACATTAACATTATATGTACTTCAATTTCAATCGTTATTCGTCATTTATGTCCTTGTATTAAATGTACGTCTTATTTGTCCATCCAAATTTTTGTATGTTTCTTTTTACTCCGTGTCTAAGTTCATACTTGGCATGCATTCTCTTCGTACATCTTTTTTCTCCTTCCTCATCTCCAGTGACGTTGGCGCCAACATCAAACTATGAGAAACCAAATCCCTTGTCTCTCCTACTTCCATCACGCTAACCATTCCCCAACAAAAAAAGTTACCATACTTGCATGTGACGAAGTTGCGTGACTGGGTTTGCAATTTCACTTTCATTTGATCATTTTTAAAAGGAAATTTGAGAAATTATACCTGCATGTTACAAAGTGGCATGATTTAGTTGGCAATTTTACATTTGTTTATCAATTTTCAAAAGGAAATTTGAGAAAGTAAACTTACATGTGATAAAATGGCGTAACTATGTTGGCACTTTTTCATTTATGTTGTAATTTATAATAAGAAATTTGAGAAATTAGACTTGCATGTGACAACATGACGTGACTCTGTCGGCAATTTCACATTTATTTAATAATTTTTAAAAAGAAATTTGAGAAATTATACTTGCCTGTGATTAAGTGACGTCAGTTGGTAATTTTACATTTATTTGATGATTTTTAAAAACAAATTTGAAAAATGAAACTTGCATGTGACAAAGTGGTGAGACTTATTTTACAATTTCACATTTATTTAATAATTTTTAAAAGGAAATAAAACATGTATATGACAAAGTATGGCAACTTAATTGGCTATTTTACATTCATTTGATCATTTTTAAAAGGAAATTTGAGAAATTATACCTGCATGTTACAAAGTGGCATGATTTAGTTGGCAATTTTACATTTGTTTATCAATTTTCAAAAGGAAATTTGAGAAAGTAAACTTACATGTGATAAAATGGCGTAACTATGTTGGCACTTTTTCATTTATGTTGTAATTTATAATAAGAAATTTGAGAAATTAGACTTGCATGTGACAACGTGGTGTAACTCAGTCAGCAATTTCACATTTATTTAATAATTTTTAAAAAGAAATTTGAGAGATGACACTTGCATGTGACAAAGTGGCATCACTCAGTAAGCAATTTTTCTTTCATCAAACAATTTTTAGAAAGGAATTGACAAAAGAATCACGGTTAATGCAGCATAAAAAAATTAGAGATCAAATTTGATAATCTTCTGTTGTTTTTCTTTTAAATATCGTTGGTTGACTATCATAGACATATTATTAGAAGAAAACATATGTATGGTTCAGTTGTTATAGTGAAGGTAATCAGGGTTTAGTTACAACAAAATAATGAGCAGATATTGAATTTAATTAGAAAAAAACAACCTCCCAGAGTCATTCTTTTAACAGATCAACTTTTTATTTATTGTGATCTGTATTTTCATGGCAATTTTTTGGCAACAGATGAAGTAACACTGACTGAAACCAATTCCTAAAGAAGGAAGGAAAACTTTTTAAGTGTTAAGGAGAATATTAATGGTAGTTGATTGCATAGTGACGAAATATTGTTAGTTGCTGAGGACAAAAAAATTTGTCTTCATGTGTTTTGACAATCTTGCTTAGATATAAATGTTCGGACACCTTTTATTGTTTTTTCTTTGTTTTTTCAGTAGATGGAATTTCTGCGCGGCAAGTATTGATATGGACGTGAAGATTAAACAGAGGTCATAATCGTAATGAAGACACATACAAATGTCTTGACTAACAAATAGGATGTACATCTAATGATAAGACATTTATAACAATACATTCAATGCTGAAAGAAAAATACATTTGAACATCAGTAAAATCGATCGTGATTGAAGAGGCCTTTTTAGATGGGATTACTAGGTAATTAAGGGAGGAGATAAGTTTCATGATAGAATGGGTATGTAGTGTAAACTTGTGGCTAGGTAGAAGAAGATGGAAGATGGCACTCGAGAGAAAGGTAGGAGCTCTGTGAATAGTCGTCGTAGTTGCTGTGCGTTAATGAAGTGGAGGTAAATGAAATACATAAGGCCTAGTATTTTGGAAGACCAAGAAATAATAATGGAAACTGGGCTATCATTGGTATGCTCAACTGCCCAGTTGGGGGCAATGTATGATATCTGAAAGTAATCACCAATGAGCAACTTTGGGGTCATTTTCAGACACTGAAAATCACATGACAGTATGACTATCTAAGTCACAAAAAATATGTGGGGTTTAACCAAAGTGCACTTCCAGAAGTAAGGAGAATTAGAATACAGGAGATAACGTGACTGTTGTGTAGTTAATGCATTGTTATTTCTCTCACAAGATATAGGGATGTGAAATTACATTTTTGAGCGAGAGAAGAGGACACGATTGAGCAACTGCGCATATGAGAAATACCTTAACATCTGTAAAATGAAATAGGCAATGCTTAGAACGATGATCAATCATGCTGGAAGAACGGTAAAGTTTGAATCAGGTGGGAGGCTGAAAAATTCCGAGAGAGAAAGAAATCAAAAAAGAAAAAGGTGAAAGTTACCAAGTAAGAAAGTCGAGGCAACGAGCAAGTAAACACATGTGTTCAGAGCTTCTATAGATAGTAATTAAAGGAAGTGACATTTTCAAATATTAGTTTCTCACCGGAAACATTTGCACACATGTAATATTTATTCAAAAAATTACACTTACTTGGAAGCTTTTTCAGATTGTGTTTTCAATAACATCTTTTATGAATTTAATGCTTTCAGTTAGACATTATTATCCACTGTAATAATGATAAATAAATATTAGATTTTGGTAAGTAATAATGAATAATGATATTAGAATAATAATAACAATACTGATAGTCAATCAAGAGAAACCATCACACGACCAATATCTTTTGGCTGTAAGCCGTGTTGAAGTGATTAATGGAAAAATTGGAAAAGGTGGTGATCAACGAATAAGTAACTTCTCTACCCTTTTGGGGGCAGTGATCACTGAGAACATTAATTTTTAAAAAGCAGATGGACCCCAACTAAGAGATCAATTCAGCATAAACCAGCATTGCAAATTAACCCCCCCCTAAAAACCTACCTTGAGGGGGAATTTTAAAATAAAGTTTTTTCTACACATAATAAGGAGTAAATGTTAAATTTTCTACCTTCTTGCTCCATTGGTGTGGCCTGTACACATGATATGTACACAGCCAGCTAGACTAACTTTGAAAAATTATAGAAACCTATGTTGATAGTTTTGATGACAGTTTTGGTTGACTGTTTCTGATAAAGAGAGTTTTTGTGAAAATTGTTTTCCGAAAAGTAAATACACAGTTTTAATTTGATTAAAAGTTTATTTAATCAAAACAACAATCCAAAGTTTACGTTAAAAATCAGGTGAAATCAAACTTTTATACAAAACAAAAGTAAAAAAAGTAGTTTTTCCTCAAAATAAATGACTTTGCCAATTTTGCAGAAAGAAAATAAGAACAAAACAATCATAATATATATTTATTCATATATATTAAATCAACTTTGAATTTTTCTCCTTTAACACCCTAGAAAAAAAGGATGGATTTTCTTATCTTCTTTGAAGAACAAAAATATGATGAATGAAATATTAGAAATGGGAACACCATTGAGTGTAAATATCTTTTCTCCTAAAAAACCAGGTCAGCACAGGTCAGCCCAGGAATCAGTACAAACTTGTCCATGGGTATGAGACACCTATGCCAAGATTTGATTGCACAACCACACAACCTGCCAGTTTGTACACTCATGAACTCAATCCACTTTTTGGCTCACACCACCACTGCCAACATGGCTATGTTGAGTAAGAAGACATAGATTAGAAAACATGTTTTATTTCTGTTTTCAAGGTGCAATTATCTATCAGGGATTCCCGCTGCACACTGACAGAAAAGATTTATCTTCAAGTACTAATGTTTATTGGAACCCCCCCCCCATAAATTTGACAACATTCATTACTAAGGAAATGCTTAACTAGATAGATGGATATATAGAAAGGAAGAGACTGAGATGAACTGAGTCAATAGATAGGCTGAAAGAAACAACTATATAGATATGTACATGATTATAAATTGCGTTATAATATATTGAGACTTATCTGAAATGATCTCTCGTCATTACACGATTAATGTTTCAGTCACCTGAGACTACGTAAATAGAATAAATAATTAAAGAAAATGGGGCTTCTGTAGGAATCCAACCTGGCACCTATAGGGTAGCCACTTCAATGTAGAGATGCTCTTACCATTGAGCTGAACAGTAATGGTAATGCAAAGGGCCAAATAACTGTTTTTGCACCAAAGTCCCATCTCGTTTATCCTCAGTTTATTCGTTTCTTGCAAAGTGACAATTATGTGTTAAGAAATGGATATATACATATGAAGAATACTTCTACCAATGCAAAATGTATGTTAATCATAGCTTCAACTCCATCATGGCTTGGCTTGAACTCATATAAGTATAAAATGTAAAAATCTCAATTTACAAAACCTTTCATACTTGATTAAAAATTATGATAAAAATTGATCAAATAGGATGAAAGTTTTACTCAATGATCAACAAATATATTATTCAAAAATACAATTTATTATTAAAAAATAAAATATATCATTCAAAAATAAAATACATCATTTTTGAAAAACTAGTAAAAATGTCAAACTTGAAACCAAATTCCATTTTCATCTTGAACAAGCTGTCATCTGTCCAGTCCTGTGGGATGTCTATTTAGTATATAGGCACAGAAGATCGTATACAAACGTTTTTGTGTAAAATCACAAAACTGAGAGATATAATATAAATATTAGTGAAATGATATAATGATGTCAAATTCAAACTGGTTTGTAATAGGCTTGAATTCAGACCTCCCTCCATCCTGTCTCGCTTTCAATTGTCTTGACATGGTCTTATTTCTTTCATACATCCATGGAAAATCTTAGAGAGAAAGTGATCCTATTTCATTTGGAAATCTTGTTATTGAATTGTATCACTGATTTTGTTCATACAATGTCAGGGTTGGATGCAGAAACTGAACAAAACAAATAATCTAATTCAGTCCTGCCTTGTGATTGAGGGAGTTGCATTTCAAATGCTAATTCTCAAGGCAAGCAGATCCACTTCATTTTTAAGACTGACATAACACAATCTTCCTAACCCTTCATTTGACTTTATACCAGTCTAAGTCAAGCGGTGCTCAGCAAATTAGTATCACAAACCATTATTAGTGTAGCAAGATGATCCTATATTGTGGCCCTGTGCCAGTCTAAGTTAGTCTTAGTTAATGTCTTTGTCTGTAACCTAACATTTTTATCAGATGAGCCATGATGCTTCCCTTTGCCATTTTGCATTTGCAATTCTTCAGTATACAGACTATAATAGAAAAAAAATCAATTTAAAATATGTAATTACTATTATATTGCTTTGGGTATGTTTTAAAGAATATTTATTGTTTTGACCCAGCATAATAGTTTACAACAGGAAGACTTCCTCTTTTTTCTTTTATGCTACTGTTCTTATAACACTTGGAATAAATAAAGTTTTAATCATTGTAAACACCTTTTTTTTAATGATGGTATTTTTTTCCTTTTTTTTCTTTTCTCGGAAGCAAAGACTATTTCCATGAACTAAGAATCTTTTAATACCAAGGGATGTAGCTGAAGGAATAGGTTGACAGAGATTTTAAATTGTCTTATTAGGTCCCTAATGGAGGGGACCCCAAAAGCTTCATGAAAAATAGTAGTTCACCTACTGCATTTCTACTAATATCATACAATAAAAATCTCACTAAATATTGAAAGGGGGCCCCAAGGAGCCAAGCCCACTGGCCCCAAATCTCTAGCCATGCCCCCACATTTTCTGCTTACTCAGGAGTATTGCTGGGGGTATTCAGTACTGTAGCCCAGCTACGATATTCAACGCTCCAGGCCAGCCTTACTATGTTGAGGTACAAGTTCCAACTTACCCTGAAGCATTATTGCTTCTTATGAAAATGAAATTCTCCTAATTCTTATATGAAACACTTTCAATTTTTTTGTTCACACCATCACTATCATCAGGCTTGGCCACTGCTCTCTTAATTGCAAAGTTTTCATTCTTATAATTGGATTAGAAAATTTTGTCCAAGTTGTTCAGAATTTTTGTGGTTCCTTCTTTTGCAGTTGCTTAGATTTCCTTCTGGTTTTTTTAATCAAGTACAATTCTCAATTTCCAAGGCACCTTGAGCCAGGTGTAAAGAGTCCAAAGCTGATTTCGTGCATAGAGATTGTAAATGTGGGAGTTCTCTTGACTTGATAGTGTTGGCGTCGGAGTTGTAGCGGAGTTGTCTGAACGTGTGGATTCCATATGGTTGGATTGCTCCCAGATATATGGAAACTGGGTTCAGTGTGCGAACCTTGCTGCCAAGTAAGTGAGTTAACTTGGGGGCTATTCTCAGACGTTGTTAGACTCTCAACGAACAGACTATAAAAGACATAGAACATGGAGTTTTATCCATGCGTGTTTCCCGAAGTGGTGGTTAAGATTGGATCGGCCAGTGAGTCAGCGAAACAACGATCTTAGGGAGAAGGAAATAGAGTGGCCGGACGCAAAGGCTGGGGCTAGAAGCATAACCAGCTAAGGGTGCTGGAGCTAATGAGCACTGGACCATGTGCATCCAGGGGTTTTATAGGGGTCGTCAAAGGAAGTGACGTTTTCAATATCTAGCTAAAAGAAGAGTTTCGAACTAAATTCCTAACTAAAAGTATAGGGGGCACTGCACTGAGCTCAAAGGTAAGAGTGACCTAAGATTTTACTTCTTTTTTTTTTTTGCTATTTAAAAAAATCATTTTCCGTAAACAAAATCTGGCAAAGACAAATGCTATCAAAGGATTTTCGAAGGATGTACCCGCAATGTTACAGTTCACCGAAAAAAATCATGTTTCTTTATTTTTTCTTATTTTTTTATTTTTTTAAATTTCTTCCTTAATAATACAACTAAATGTCTGATTATTTAGGAAAGCACGATTTTCTAGACATAAACTTCAGCACCTTCTGCGAACCTTTTTCCTTGATTTGAAATAATTTTGGATAAAAATGACTAAATAAACAGTGTGATCTGTGTTTTTAATGTCTGATTTCTGGGGTTAAGATACGGAACGGTAAGAAATCGCTAGGTACATATGAACCTCCTAACTCGGAAGTCAATAACTTACACAAATAAAGGCAACTCTCTCTGGGTTATTAGGAAGTTACCTCCCTTTAGTAACCGGGATTCACCCCAATTACTAATCCCAAAGTTATAATTAACACAAAATTACTCCTCTGTCAAAACAAATCTTGATCTTCTTATTATCCATGTACTAGCTCTATTCTATCAGTAACGCTGACCTCTTAATTCCTGACCACTGATAACCCCAATTTGTCTATTTTCATTGCACAATAAAGAGTTGAAACTTGCTAAAACAAATTGCAAAATTTGTTTTTTAATCATACTCTTTTTCCTACTGCCAGAAATTCTCAACGTGGAAAATTACAAAAACCAAGTGGGGGCCTAATGAAGTAGTAGTTAAGTCAGTGGCAGTGATAAGAAAATCTGAAACTTTGAATTTCATTTGCAGTCAGTAATAATTTACTACTATGATGAGTATTTCATTGCAGTGATATTACCTCTGCCAATGAAGTTGGGGAGGTATATGTATTCATTAGCACAATCTTACATGAACATCTTTCTATGAAAGCCCTCTCACAAAATACGATTTTTGTTTAGGATTTCAAAACTGCATTGTCTTCATTCTGAATTCAGAATGATCAGCCAAAATGTTAAGTGTGAAGGAAGAATTTTACATTCAATATTATAGTGGTTAACTCGAACTGCTTTGTGGTTTGCTATAAAATTGGTAGAACCGACTGTAAATCGCTATAAAATGGTTTCCTTGATTGTAAATGTCAGTAAAATGGCTACCCCGTAAAATTTTACCCACTCAGTTATTCGATGTTACAAAAATGAATTATGCAATTTTGAAAGGTTTTCAATCTCCAAATTATTAAGTTCTTTATTAGTGATAAAATTGTTGTCTCTCGCATTGTTGATTGATTTGCAGCTTAAGTGTAGTTTTGACGGGTCCTTCATAATTCATATGAAAAAGAGACTCCAATCATCTGTAATAAAAACCATTTTTCTGCCTGTATGAAAAGCAGCAGTGGTGGGACAAATTGCGGACATAGTAGGATACAGTCACATAAAAAAAAATCCCCCTATTTTTTAGTCAATCCAGACCCTTTACAACAGATGTTCACTGGAGCCTGCCAAGAGAAGGGGAACATCCATATAATGATGTCCCTCACCCAAAGTCTTCAGCCAGTTCAGTCTTTGTCCGCAATCTTGCTCATACTTGCCTTTCAGCTCTCACTATTCCAGACAGTTAGTCTGGTTTGGCTCACACAACAGTCTCTGACTCACATTGTTGTTACAGGGATTTTCACTGCCCCTCACCTCCACCCTAACCCCAACCCATCAGAGCTATTTTTATCTGGACTCTCTCTATAAAATCCTTTTACATCTTCACACGCACTCAAAATGAAACAAAATAACACCACAATCTTTCAGAGCACAGGGTGATATTAATCAACTTAGTGATCTACACAAATAACAATCAACACAGAGTACTTGTGAGAAACTGTTTCTATTTTACACACACATTCTACAACAATTTCAAAGAACTGTTAACTGGAATCACTTTGGTTACTGCAAAACCACTAAATTTTGACAAGCCCTCCTTAACTTCCTCACTTCTCTGTTCTTTACTTCTTTTAGTGAAAGATCGGGATTGATTATAAAACTAAGGTCTTTATGTCTTTTGTTTTATTCATTCCTTTGTTTTTCAGGTCACAATGTTCTTTTACACAAGGGTACCAATGGGTATTAATTGAAATAATACACATATTTGGGGGAAATACTTGGAATTTCCAATAAAACATCAAGTGAGATAATCTGTGGAGTGATTGGATAACCCAATATGATTAATGAATTAGATTCTATTTTTTCATCAAATTTTCACTTAGTGACCAATCACTCAATGCTAAAAACGGTACTCTAAAGTTTAAATTTCGTATGCAGAAGTGACTAAATACAAACAAACAATAGTGAGGGTGACAGGTATTGAAGATATTCTCTCTCTCCTGCATTTAGTGGTTGTTTCAGACAATGGGTTGCAGATGATATAGACCATAACATTTGTACATTCGATGGACAGGGTACATTTCATGGTATGGGAATGATGCATGTATCTATCTACTTAATTAGGGAAAAGTTTTTTTAATCCAAGATAGACTGATTGAGAGACCTAAGAGAGTCATGGAGGTAAAGGGTATAGTTGAGTCTGAGTTCATGCGGTGTGTTTCCTAGGGACAGCACGATGCCTCTTAAATTGATCTTTATCAATTTGACTACTCTTGCATGTATTCTGTTCTTGTCTACATAAGAAGTCAAGCAAAGGAATTGAACATACCAGTAGCTATCATTATACTTGACTAGCCTCTTTATTTCAAGGCAATGGAGATCATCACAGCCAAATCAAAGAATATTATATGCAGACTTGAAGGATATCATACTCTGTAAACAATTGGGTTGCATTGGTGACTTAATGGCAGGATATGGACATGAAGAAGCACTGCAAAAAGTATATGGTAAAAATTCTGTAGGGAAAAATGGTGAATGGGAAAACCTTAATATGAGCTCAGAGACAACATGTTAGTTGACAATGCCTTAAACATGACACAGAGATGCTTCCTGTCAGCAAAATCGAAATCACAGTAACAAAAGCTTTCTTTGACTTAAAAAATGGCAAAAATATGGCTAACATTTCATGTACATTGATATTGTGGGAAAGTCCATCCGAGCTAAAAGGACCAATGATTGAGAAATGCATTTGAGTGCTCTAGGAAAAAGGTAGAACATTTTTTGCTGCAACTGGCTATATTCATTATGCAAAGCATGGTCAGTTATATTTGCAGAAAACTGCAGGAATTAGATTTACTGTTCTGATGTATGAAGGAAAGTTTGATGGTTTCCTTTCAAGTTTGAAATTCGCAAGCTCATGATGGCTGCATCATCATCTAAACTGCTCCCTGAGTGGCTACCATCTACCAAGTATGCACTTGTGCAGCACACCAGGCTTCTTCACTTGCAGATTATACAATGGAAGACATTGATGAAGTCGGAAATAGACCCAATACTTAGGGGATTGAAAATGTCAGAAAACGAATTGGAATCAATCACGACAGATGAGGTTCCTGTAACTGATTATTTAATACTATTCATATGATGAAACTGTTGAGCTTTTTCATAAAATTCCAATCCATTCACATGCTACCTGAATGGTCTGAAATGCGTAATGGCTTGAGGCGATTGCCATGGTTTCAGCTGCTGTAATACAAAGGTAACTGAGTTAAACAAAATTGAAGACATCGCCAAAGATGATGGAAATTTGTTTCAGCAACTCTCTGATGTTTAGTTTGAGTAAACTATGTTAAAAAAAGATAGTACTGATATTATTTTACAATGGTTCTTCTATATTAAGTGAGCATATTTTCATAAAGACACACAGTGTGAATAGCTTATATTGAGTTGTGGACAAACAGATCAATTTACAAATGAAGCTCTGAAAAGTGCTTGTAGTAAATCGGTTTCTGGCACATTTTCTACGTAATCATTTTTTGGGGGTAAAATCATGGCAACAAGGTTAAATCATATCTAAAAACCATCCAGATTAGATAAAAAATGTAGTCAGTTTTTCAATAAACTTTACCAGTGGTCATTTTGATAAGCCACATTATACGGAAGAAGTGATCATATTGGGGGGGGGGGATCCAGGAATTTGTTTTTGATTGAGAGATATTTTTGTATTCTCTTCTATCTGTCCACATGATATCACCAAAAGCTCTCGATAAATTTCAATGGAACTTGGTGGAAAAGTGGACAATAAACCGTGGGAGAGATGATTAAATTTTGGGACAGATCTATTCATAATGTCTTAGTCATAATCGGAGCGAATATATTCACAGTTGTCCATTTTGAATTCAAAATGGCCACTCTTAAAGTACATAGAAAAACTGGCAATTTTTTTCCCTAATCTGGATGTTTTTTAGACATGATTTAACCTTGTAACCACACAAAAAAAAAATGGAACATTCATTTTCTGATAGAGTATAATGTCATAGTTTTTTAAATTTGTCAATTCGGCCTTACATGACCCCCAGATGGTCATTTTTGACCACAAAATATCTATGAAGAGTTATTCAATATTGAATATTCATTGTTGTCTACTAATATCAAATATTGGTGAAGTTAGACCACTTCAGGGACATTGTTTGTATCATTATTGATGATTTTGTATTTCTGAATGAATAGCCAAAACTGATTGAAAACACTAGAATACTACAATTCTGAATGTGCAGCAAAAGTTTTCCCAAAACATTCAAGTCTTGAGTTTTTTGTAATTCTACATGAAATGGTGCAACTTCAAAAATCACTAATGGTGTATTTACTTTCAGGTCTGACTTGAATTTGACTGGACTATGAAAAAGGTGCTGGAGTCTTGAAGAGACTTGCTTTCATTCAATCCACAACAACCACCACTAGGCATTTAGTGTGAACATGCAAATACATGAAATAAGCAATAATGATAATTAACTTGATCCATAGAAATTCCATCACGACTAAGATATCATCATTATCCTTGCATAATTATTTCTACAATTAAAGTATATAATTTTGTAAATAACTTTCATCATCATTTTCATCATCAGTCTTTTAAAGTCCTTCGTTGGACGTAGATCTTCCCCAGGATTCACCTCACTTCTCTATCATGGAGCCAATACTTTCTGAATCTGTCTGGCTTGTATCTCCATCTAATATTCTTATAGCCTCAGTTGCACATGTGATCTCTGGGGATCCATGTTGTAAGACGTGATTTCCATTGTTTGTCTGCCATTCTTGCAACGTGACCAGCCCATTGCCATTTGAGTTTTCTAATGGATTCTATGATGTCTTGGACTCCTGTTTTCTCCTTGATATACTGTGCTGTCTTGTGATCTCTCTATGTGAGGTTGAGCATGATACCCTCATGTGCACGTTGTATGCTTCTCAGTTTGAGGGTTAGTCTTTTGGTTAGGTTCCATGTTTTTGCTCCATAAATGACTATCGGGAGGATGCATTGGTTGTATACCCTTCTTTTTAGGAATAATAGGATCTTCTTGTTTTTGAAGGTTGACTTTGCTCTTCTGAAGGTCTGATAAATTGTAAGCTCATGAAACTGGAAGAAAAAATTAGATTTTTTCCAATGGATCTGAGTTTGGTCACGTTTCAAAATACTGACATATTGTTGCTCTCACTGATTTCTTTAGCACTAAAGTTAGTTTTATTATGTGAACCTGAACATCATCCCACCCACTAAAAAAGTGACAGTTTATTTTTGATTAAATTCAACCTCAAAATATGTGTTGTAGGAAAATTATGTCCTGCTGATTTGGGATATGTCGTCATTTTTCCTCTGTGATATCTCACCAGTGGGGCCAGCTCACATTAAAACCCACCCAGAACAGATATGTTCTTTGAACATTCATATAGCATTCACACACAACTGTTTGCAATCAGCAACCAAACGGTAAACAAACATTGAGGCATGAACAACTACCATTTGTTCACAAACATTCCACAAACAGTTGTTAACAGTCAATAGCATACTAACACTAGCGTACAGTCACAAACAATGCTTACTGTTTGTGCCCAAGTGTTTGTTGCACAGTTATGATTTTTATTCCCTTTTATAACTGAAAAGTATCTTTAAAAAGTGTTTCGAATAAAAATGTATTTCAATTAATTTTACTCAATGAAATATTATAAATCATTATTGTTAATATGTATGGCAACTACTTACCTTCAGCTCAATTTTTTAGGGGCTTTTTTTCCATTTTTTAACCAACCAGAATAAGAGTTATGATACAAATTCCCTTTAACTGACTCCTGCTAGAGTAAAACCTTTAAAAATCTACTTCAGGCGATGTTTTCATGCACTTTAGTTGTAATAGAAATTTTAAGCTTGTTCTGAAATTGAAAAAAAGAAATCTTCTTTGCTCACAGTGAAAAAGAAGAAAAAGTAAATAGATCCTTAGTCAAGTTTTTGTAGCCATTATTCAGGCTATTCAAGGAAATAAGGAATAAAGTAAGATAAGCTGAAGGTAAGAAGAAGTAAAACATAAAAATAATATTTGTTTAGAATACTTCCATTGAATAAAATTGAATGAAAAATTTCTTCATTTACCCAGTTATGTCCATACCACCCTCTCAAATCAAATTAAAACCTAAAAATCTTTTTATTGAAATTGCTTATTTAATAATAAACTTTGCCTTCACACACAAGCTCTCTTTGCCATTTGTCACAACACAGTCTGAAAGACAGGAAAACTTGGGTTTTAATCTGTACAATTAGGGAGATACTTTAATTAATCAAGTGTAGGATTAGGAATTTTACTTGTAAAAATAGAATTTAATCATAATTCTGAAAGGTAACTTACACACTAGAATAAAAACAATTTGCAAATTATTTATAAATTAAAGAGACATGGCCTTATGCTCATTTGATTTTTTAATATCATAGGACAGAAAAAATCGTTAATCTAAACAGATTAGATATGGAGACAAGAAAATGAAATTCATCACAAAGAACTTTCAGCCTACCATTGTGCGCACAAGTATTGCTACCTCCTGCTAGATGTCTTAGTTGTGTATATGATTATGATAAATTTTCAAGCTGAAAGTGGGACTCATCAAAGTTGTTCTGTTGTTTTATTCGTGCAAACAGTATATTTTGATTGAAAATTATTTTCAATTTAACTACGGTTCAATCGGCATTTGTATGCAAACTTGAAATAAATGATGGTATTTTTAAATTCTTTTTTGTGGAGATGATTTGTGACTATTTTCCTAGGAATCTCACATATACTATTTAGTAAGGGCGGTTTTGCACATTTTTTTCTTTTGGAAAAACGTTATACAAATGCTTAAAAACATAAGGCACATGTTTGAAACAACCTAAATATTTTATAAACATCATTCACCTGTTCACAAACAGGCTGAATGTCAGAAAAACATTGGATAAACATTTGCTTGTAGATTGTGAATACTTGTTTCTGCATGGAAAGGTAGACCTGCAACCTTGGGCAAACTGGTGTAAGCATGGCAAGAAAGAGAAATTCATATCCATCGTCTCTCATACCGAATGGAAATTGAGGATGCAGTTTTGCATTAGAGCTGCATTATGAACAGAACTCCCCCCTTAAAAAAACTTGAAATATTTTCTTTCTCAAACCTGCTAAATCTCCAGAGGGTTCGAAGGTCTAATGAATTGAAAGCACATGAAAGTTGAGAAAAAAATTAAAATTTAGTACTTTTTATAATATATGCACATCCAAAATTACTTTAGCACTGAAAGAAAGAAAAAAAACTATCTTCCTCTGAGCTTCAACTTGAATCGCCAATTTTATTTTTCAAGGTTTTACCAACTCAGCTACTGTAACCCCATGACTTAGAAACTGTAAAATACAGTCCAAAGAGAAATTTAAAAAAAAAAGTAAGTTGCTGCTTGTTTTCTGAGAGCATGAACGCAGACCCCATAAAAAGCGCCAAACTTACAATCAGCTGATTTCAGATATGGCTATTTTCCAAAGTTCTAACCCTTCAGCAATTCACTATGACTGCAGAATGACAAATTACTGTTCCCCAAATTTTTATTAAAAGCAATCCAAGTGAGTACAGTTAAATAAATAATAGAAAAGAGAACTCACCAGATGACATTCAAAGATCTAACCCTAATAGTATTTGAGGAAAGTTTAGATGAAAAGAAACACAAAAGAGTACTTTTTGACAGAATAGTTTTCTGAGAGCACGAACGCAGACCCCATACTAATTGAGAAACTTATTTTTGTGAAATCCAACCTCAAAATGTGTGCTGTAGGCAAATTGTGAGCCTCCGATTTCAGATATGCCAAAAGTGGGGGTCCAGTTTAGCAGTATAACTATATTGTAAATAGAGTCTCCTCTGAAAAATTACATCGAAACTGACTAATTTCCATGATGTTTGAAGGTTATATATATTGTAAGCATCTGAAATTCAAAGGAGATGCAATTTGAACTTGGTCATCCAATTCTGTTTTCTGAGGCGCTAACTTGGCTATTGAACTGCTTTGACTTGGGGTTTAAAAATTACTGTTACGATAGAATGGTTTTTTAAAAGCCCTCCCCACACACGCATGTGATTAGGTTCAAATAAATGATGAAGAAAGCATCTTGAATGATGCTGATTCTAAATATACATATAGTTTGAATTTACATACCTAACTCAAATAGTTTTTGAGAAAATCCTAGATGAACAAAAACACAAAGGAAAAATATTTTCAGACAGACCTGCACACACCCCTGGAGGACCTTTTTACGTTCATATTCTCATGCTCACATCCCGTTCATTTCTATGAACATTTATTTGAACATAATATTAACTTCATCACAGACTCTTTTGAACACAGACATAGTTTGGCAATTCACACAAAAAGATGAAATATCCTTGTTGATGTTATTTTGAATAAAGAAATCATTGTCTTTATTCATCTTTTCATGAATCATTTGAACTTTGAACAAGTTTGAGTTGTCTACAATTATGATAAAAATTTTCAGGTCAGACTTGTGAGAGAGGAGTAATGAATAAATGACAGTATTGGTGAAAAATGAGTCCCATTCAAGCATAAACTTCACTCTTACTCTTGTTCATTATATCACAAGGTTGGGTGGAGAGGGAGAAGAGAAAGAATGAAAGATGAGAGGAGAATGAATAATTATTAGAAAGTGTAATGGTCATACATACAAACAAGCAGAATAATAGTATAATGATGATGATGGTGGCAGTGATCATTAAAAACCTATCTTGTGCTCAGAGAAACATAATTACCAATTATTTTCAACTACTATATTGTTATTTCCTTTCAAATAATTTTCAAGCCATATTATCTAAGATGTGAAAAGTGCACTGATCATTTCTGTATGCATTTAAAAAGCAAAGTTGTTACTTGGACGTCAAGTAACTTATAGTTTCTTCAGTGAATTCCTCATTAGGGAAATTAAATAGTATCCTTGGGAAAGACCTGAATCCATTTCTCCCTGTGCCCTTACATTGCCAGAAATCTTGACAAAATTTCTTGTCACTGGCATGCCACGATGGTTAACAGAGAAGAGAGCAGGTAAAGTAGACATTTTTATTTGGTTTAGAATTTTATTCTCTTAAGCTTCTGAGAATAAGCTTGTCAAGCAGTTGTGAGTTGAAACAGTTCGCTGCCCTATCAGTAGCAATTACTGCTTATAATTGCAATTGTTTTCTTCATTACTACTTTAACTACAGTTATGCTCTTAACTCTATGAATTCAGCTTCAAGAATTACTCCATTACTAGTAGTTCATTCGAAATTCTGGCTATATCGGTTTTTGAAATGTTTCAAGGAATCGAGAAGAAATTACTTGTTTTTTTCCAAATGAAGCAATCATTTACAAGCTATATTTTCCCAAGTGCAGAAATTAAAAGTCATCACAAAATGCGCAAACGGTGTTTAAGAATCAATACCTTCTCATTTCTCAGGTCTAAAAAAAGCACGAAAAGTTTTATGCGTAAGCGAGTCAACCGAACAAGTGTGAGCGTATTTTAGTGAATCTAGACGGAAAAATTGTAGTAGAAAAATACGGATTACTGTTCGTATGATGAAAATCGCATAAAACGATTGATTAATCTCTTGCAACAACTTGAAAGTATTAAACACATTTTTTTTAAATAGAATATGCGACTAAGTATCCAGGTAAAAACCCTTTTTCGTGGCATCCAGATAAAGGATGATCACACAAAAAAATTTAGGCATAAGCAGCTTCCTTACTGAGAAGGTTACGAACGTTAGCTAATGCACCAGTTGGACGCTTCCGTGTTGATGTTGACATGCGCAATAACGCCTTCCGCCTTAGTGGCGTAAGATGACAGTCTTGGGTAGTAAACTTTGCAGAGGAGACGGTTTCAGGATTTATTTCACGAGACGGGGATAATATTTCAACAGACGAAGCTGACATGGTGAGTAACTAACCAGTAAGACAGAATCATTTATTGCTGTCTCGATGATAGCCAAACGATTTGTGGGTTCTAAAAAAATCTGTTAAAAGCAGTGGTTTAGGTTTGTGTTGCCTCTGTTTGAAAAAGAAAACCGGAGAGAAATGTTGTTGCCGGCTTGGACTTGTTAAAATGAAATAATTTTGTCCTTGCATAGATATGAAAGGAACTATTCTGCCTCGAATCTGAAGGGTCTTGGTTATTTTTAAAGGTATTTATAGATTGTCCATTGCCAATCTGTGATTTTGTGTTGGCATTTCTTTGACGTAGTTCGCTGTGCGAAAAAAAGCAGTATTACTTGTGAATATCTGTCCGTGTTTTTGAAGAAACGAGGCCGGAACATAAGCCGTTCTTTCTGAAAAAAAATTCTCACCGCAATTGATCTTTTCTTAGTATCTATATCACTGTAGTTGACAAATCTCTATTTATGAGTCTTGTTACAAACCTTTATAAGAAAGAAAGACCACACCCCAGAATTATAGTAGTAAAGCTTCCTCCTCCTTAGGGTACACCACCCAGCTCTTGAGAGTGTTCATTGATCTCTTGCCCAGACAGGCACTAATATAATAATAGCAATCACAAAGAAACTACTTTTTCTGATAAATATGAATATTTTTCACTCGGCACGCTCAGTAGTATCGAATTTTTTTTCGACCTCGTTATGACTCCAAACGTTGAGCAAGTTCAACAAGCTATTGTAGTGTATTGTAGTACGAATGTCCCTCCATAGTAAGCAAAATGGGTCAATTGTGATTCTCTCGATTTGTGACTACAGTTTATCAAGGTTTTCGTTTTTAGAGTGTTTAAAAAATTCATACATATCGTCGATTAAGTTGTATTTAAAACGGAAAGTGATAGCTAACCAGAAAAGAAATATTGTTTGAATTATACTTTATGGCTTCGATGTTACCTCTCGTCTTTTTTTAAATCTGAAACGAAGTCTTCAGACTCTTTTTTTGGCTTTATCATACAGTTTTTTTTTAATCTTTTTAGTTAACCCTGATTTAAAAAAGAAAAAATCTACTGTGTATAATATTAGTATTTAATGTTATTGATATAGTTATTATAAAAATCTTGAGTAAAGCTGAGTAATATTTTCTATAATGCTGCTTCCTTTTACTTTGTCGAATTAATGAATGATGATATCAGATCACAGACTTTAATACAAATTGATCTTTTTAAAGTTTCTTTTAAGATTAACCATTTTGATATGCAGTGCTTGTTGACCAACAATGATTATTTTACCCTCTGTCACGTCAATGACAAGTGTTACTGAGTTTGTTTGTTTTTGATTTTTCAAGCAACTAGAACTATTGGTCAAGAAATTGACGTAATAGTTATGATTGTTCTTTTTGTGTGTGTGTGTGTGTGTGTTTTCATCATGTCACATATTCTGAATGCCTCGATTCACTTGCATATATTTTCAAGCAACCCATTGCAAAAATCCCGCCTTCTCTTTTTAAAGGTTACTTAAGCAAGAGTTAATGTCTTAAAATAGCATTTTAGGGGTCATCATTGATTTTCAGCTGGTTAATATTTATTTTTCATTGTTATACTTCGAAATTGCGTACGTATATTATGATCTGTTTAAAATGTCTCACAACGTAGAGAAATCTTCAGTAACCTTGCTTTCCATTGACAGAATTACTGGGATTAATTTTTATGTGAAGAAAACTTTAAAATGTTCACTCGAGAAAGGAAAAATCTGTTTTAAGGTTAATATATAACCGTTCAGGAACTTTTGACGTCACTAATAGAGAAACATGATTAACACCAAGATTTGTTTTTTTTAGTTAGTCCACTCCGCTTCTTGTATTCATTCACATTCTTTTTTCAACAAAGGTTAATTAGCCTTTTCTCTGCACATCTTTTTCATTTCCTGGCTATCAGTATTTGAGGATCAGTCTCAAAATACTTATGTATACTATGAACAAATTACAAAAAACTTCTATCCTTAACTGGAATTTCATCATCATCATTGAGCCAACACCGCTCAACATTTAAACCTATGGTTCAGATTCAACCTGCAAAGGGATCTTGATCGGCCGGCAAGCAAATATTGAGATACTATGGTTTTGAAATAATTATTTTCTAGCATATTTTTATTCATTGATGTAAAGCAAAATTTGAAAATGAATATCAAAATGGATAATTCCCATACCTACAGCTAATATGCTAACTGCCAGCAGAGCCGAAAAGGTTATCAACCCTGCTATAAACCAACTCACTCGAAGTTATTTCAATATTCACTGTCAATGACTTCTCTCTCAATAATATTTTGGTAACATTTTACGTTTCTTGTGTTCTTCACTTCGAAAAAAAATCTATGGGGTCACTTACTGAAGCAGTATGGTGTGTAAAAAGGAAAATGTTCGGGGGGATTCTAGAATGTACTTTTTTTTTTTTTTTTCATTATCATGAATCTAAAAACATTACGTACGATATGGGATTTGATACAAGGAGTTTAAGTGAATCACCATAGCTCTACGAATGGCTGACCAACCAGCCATGTGGGCTACATATTTTTCTCTCTTCAAGTGATCGTGTCTCCGGTTACTCCAGGTCACATTTGATTATATTAACAACTTATGGAATCTGCATGAGTACACTACAAAGTACCGTCTAAAAAATATTTTTCCATTCAAAAAAAGCGCTTTTTGGGGTCTCATGGCCTTCTTTGGTCCAACAATGCCCCAAATCTTGTGCTGGTATTTTTTAGATGAAAGATGTGTTCTTTCTTTTCCCTAGATAATTAGTTTTGGTTCACGCGTGGGCTATGGTGATTCATTCATGCGCGGTACGGATATTTTCAAGAAATTTTGCGTTCTTATAATAAGTTAGTTTAATTTGGAATCATACTTTATTACACCAGGTTTACATTTTTTTCATTTTTTTTTTAACGAATCAAACATTTTCAAATATTTTTTTCCAACTATCCTTTCAACATTTTATCAGAATAAAAAAAATTGTTGAGATAAGGTTTAAAAAATTACTATCTTTTCTCCTCTATCAAATGATTGATTATCTTTTCTTTTTTTTCTTTTCTTTTCTTTTTAGTGATAATTTTTTTTTCAGTTGTAAGTTCGAATTACAATTAATGTTTTGCTAGGTTGGTCAAGTTCATTTTTCGTTGTTGATAATTCAGCAAAATTCCTTTTGGGTCTTTTTTTCCACTGGTATCAGACAAGCCTCTCAAATCCATTTGAAACGCTTGACTATGAAAACCGAGATACAACAGGTAATAATGGGAATCCCAAATGCACCCGAGTCACGACACATGGATTTTCCAGTTATCCATCAGATTTATTACATACTGGGATTTATTAGATACTGTAAAAAATAACGACTAGTTTTGTTTTCTCTCCTAAATAGTCTGAGTTCATTCCCTAGGTATGCAACCCAAATGAAGTTGGACTGCACCAATGTTAAAGGGAGGGGTCGCAGTGACTAGGCAGATGGGGAACAGTTGTTTTATATAAATAGAAGAGTGACATGATTTGAAAATTGACTCATAAAGAACAGTTTTCGAGACATCAGAGTGAATAAAACAGTTTCCAAAAGAAGATTAAAACTCTTGTGAAGAAATTTTTGAGAGTTTGATTCGATTCTTCGTTGATAACTAGTTGAAAAGGTGAAGATTATCCCTGGTGGAGATTACAAATTTGCATTGGATTTCTTGACCTAATGATTGGTATTTAAATCTGTAATATCATGGGCATTTTCACTGATTGGTGTTTTGAGGTTACAAGCAGGTCAGTATGGGCAATCCTGGCTGTTAACCAAGAAGTCAGCGGGCTATGGATGCCGACTGCTGATGAAGATTAGTTTTTGTGAGAAACAAACTATCATCGATAGAACATAATATGTAAAGTGTGAAATGGGGCTGAGTAGATTGGCTTTGTTTGGTTGATGACTTCACTTCTGTTTGGATATCACCTTGAAGGTCTTTTTTCCTTCTTCTTTAAAATGTTGCTGTTATTGGGATAGAGCTCCTTACTTAGTAGTAAATGCTTGTAAAATCAGTAATTCTGTGTTAGTGTAAATGAGCATTTCTAGAAAAGAAAATGAAAACAGTAGAGATAAACTGACATATTTCATTTCATCATAGCTCCAAAAACTCCAGCTTAAATAAGTACATCTGAAGTTGTATTTTCTCAGACTGTCTGCATTTATCCTAATGGTCTCTTAGCAACCTAACCATAAAGATCAAACTAATAGAATATCCCTTTTATCTTGGAGCTTAATAATGAAACATTTCACTTTACTGTGTACATGATCAAGTAGATTAGAACTGAGTAAGTTATCAAGTGTATAAAGCAGCATTCCTTTATATTCTCTGAATGATGTATTATCTTTGAGCTTAATAAAGCATTTCACTGTGTACATGATCAAGTAGATAAGAACTGAGTGAGTTATCAATTGTATAAAGCAGCTCTTCCTTTATATTCCCTGGATAATACGGTGGACACCCTGTCAAAAGGCCTTGTAATTAGAATCATTCTATACTACTAATTGCATTCAGCTGCTGCCATAGCATTAACAAAGGAAACATTACAATATTCTGAATGATGCTCAGATGACCTTTAGCTGGACATTGTCGGCTCAATTATGATAGACTATGAACATCTTGTTTAATGTTGACCTCGAAGCACAGGTGATTTAAACTTTGTTTTCAATCAAAATGTTTAGCTTATAGTAATTGCTAAGTGTTCTGTCATTGTATAACTGACTGCATTCATTTTACCTTATTTTATTTTTCATCTGGTGTTTTAATAAGTAAAATATTTCCAATCCCATAATATGAATAAATTCTATTCCCCACAATTATACTTGAATTAGCAATCGGTGAATTAGTCCAAAACTTTTGTTCTTCAGGAAGCTTAAAATTTGCTTTCATCCACTTGGATGATAGATCCATTCATTGAGGGTCATTTTTCTGTAACACAAGTTCCTTAGAGCTAGAGTATTTTTATTTTTTATTGGCAACTTTCACAGTTCAAAATCCTCATCCATTACATCAGGATGTTGTCTGCCAAAATTTGAGAGTCCTTTCCATAAAAGACTTCATTCTCTGCTTAGCAAAAAAAAATCGATACCTGAAGGATTTATAAAACTTAGCAGTTCAGAATTGATATTTGTAAGGCAATGTGATAATCTGTAAGCTTACAAATACATTTGTATATATATCCTTTCGGCTATTTTATTGGTTTATGTAACACGATTCACAGATTAAATGTAATTAATATTCAAATGTTAGTGAAAGACAATGAGAAACAAGAACCACAATAAAAATTATTTCGTTTTTTACATAGAAACAAAACTTTATGGTTCGACTTCTAATGTAAATTTTTTTAAAAACAACTTTTCTTGTATGAACATTACTATCACTATTCTATAATAGAAATGGAAATCGCTATTCTGCAGTTTTGTTGAACAGCCACCAATGTCATCGCCTCACTCATCTCAGGTGACCTCTACTTCTTTGTAGGTGTCTGTTTTATTTATTTATTTATTTTTTTTCAAATGTTTGTCTCACCTGTAACATCTGATTCTTTATTATTTAGGGTGCAAATAAATCAGTTTTCTTTGGTTTTACATGAACAGTTGAATGTTAGAAATTTGAAACTTCATTTTATTTTCATGTATTCATATTCAGAGATCACATATCTTAAGAAATGGATAAATAAAGACTAAACAAACCCTGCTTTAGAAGCATGTTTATTTGTATCCATATTTCATTTTTTACTTTTCAATGTTTATCTTATTGAGCCTTGATCCAGAAATTCAGAAAATCCAGAAATCTGGGTCACCTCTGGTCCCAAGCTTGCTTGATTAATGATGTAGTAGGCACTGTATATTGGATTGACATCAACATATCTGACATTGGAGGCAAAATCTCTATCCCTCAATGACAAAAATATGTGTTTGTCTCATCATCATTTAGTAGTTTTGAGTTGACATTTGTGAATATTTTATTAGGATGGAATAACTGAAAACAAAATAGCAGTCTTATATTAGTTACTGTAATGTTTAAAAATTCCATCAAATGTTCATACACTTCCTTTTCATAAAGTGTTAGTTAAAGCGTGAGTATTTTCATTCAGTATTATTTTTAGAGGATACAAACATCTTTTTTCATAAGAAGGTGACTTGTAAAATAACTATTTTTTTCAGTGCCTATTCGTTTTGTTTTTTCTTTTCCCTAGAAAGAAATCTGCATTGTTAACGAAGGAAGTTTTCAAATGATCCAAATTCAATGATAGTAATCTATTTGTACTGATGAGACATTCCATATCAAATCACCCAAAACTCCCCAGGTAACTCTCTCAAATTCCTCTGAAAAAATCACAGGTGTTCCTATACCGAACCTATGAAGAAATCCAAAATATTAGGTCTGTATCTCTAATAGTTTTTGAATTATTTTTTTGTTTTCAAATTTACTCAATAGAAGTCAAAACACCCATTTTGTGAGTTTTTCACTGAAACAGTATGCAAGATCAAGCAGTGTGGAAAAAAATGAAGAAAAACTTTTGATTACTGTTTGTGTGAAAGGCTCTCTTTATGTTTCATATTTCTGGACATTTTCAGAGATTTGTAGGAGGAAAAAGCATATAGGATACCTGATCTGATTGAATTTTTCAATTCTACAGAAAGTTGTCCCCAGTCACTAAGTTTAAAAGCTGTACTTACCAAATCAAAGGAAGTGTTGGATGATGGCGGGAAAGATTTGTTCAGCAAAATTATAAAATTAGGTAAAATTTTAAAGATTTTCAATTTCAAAACTACAGATTTGGATTTCTCGATAGGTTTGGTTCAGCATTTTTTTTATCTCACAGCGGAATCTGAGAGGGTGACCGTGGGTGTTATGATATGTAATGACTTAAGGTCTCTTTATTTGGAAAAATATTTTATCATCAATATATTTTCAACGAGTATGAAAATATACAAGATGAAAGTAACTTTGAAATACATCCTTTTTGACAATCAATAATTGATTTGAAAACTGTGATTAATTTTGTTGATTTTTTTTTTCTATGAGATGACCTTTAGCCTACCTTTTTTCTCTTTTAATGACACAAAAATTATTATGACTTCTATATATGGAAAAAAATTCAAAAAAGTGACTGGTATACTCTAAGTGTTTTATTCTTTCCTTTCTACTTTCCAAAATGAATATTTTTAATTTTGTTCATTATTTTTCATCTCTTACTATTCTACTTGTTCATTTTTCTTTCATCTGATATATGTTTGTGGGTCTTGCCTAAATAAATTGGGAATTATGAGAATTAGATAATAGTAGGCATGAATTATTGGATCTGGTCAAATATTTTCTTAGCATGGGAAAATGTAGCAGCAGGATAAGGGCTAAGAAAAAAAAATACTGAATCCCTGTCAGTGAGAAAGTCCTTAGTTTCAAATTGTGGGTAGGAGATATTTTTATCAGCAAAATTGTTATCTTTCAATTCAAGAGTTGATAGCTGTGGACCGAGGGACAAAAAAATACGAGAAGATTAAAGTAGCATAAGTCGGTATCAAACCATCGGTACAGACTCTCCTCAGTTAACGTTGTTATAGAAATCTCATGTTTTGACAAGGTATTTCAGGGGAAATCTCTAATGTTTGAGAATGGTTAGATACAGTTATTTTAAAAAAATCAAATTGTCACTGTATATTCATATATTTTATCTATGCTATCATCTTGCTAGTGTTTAACACATTTCAATATTATTTAAAAAATGATAATATTTGTGACGAGTCAATTCGCCCATCTATAAAATGGAATGTACTCTTTATAATGTGTTTTCTTGTATTTTTACTTTACTTAATCATTCAGGTAGTGTTAAATATAAGAACATGCTGAGCAACATAATGTTGCTAATGTTCTGCAAGTTGCAGTGCAATGTCAAAATTACTTAAATGGCCTCCTGTTGCTGTCACTTTTTAATGAGAAAGGTGAAAAACTAAAACTAATAAAAAAATATTGTTGGCAGAATTGTGAATTAAGTGATTTTTCTGAATAAACAGTTGTATGTGTTAGAAAAGTTTTATGGCTTGCAATTGAGGCCTGCATCTCTCCAAGTGTTGTTTTTGGTTTTTATTCATCAACTGTTTGAGAATATTTTGGCCAGAAATTTACTAATTCAGTACTTCTCTTGTTTTGGCAATGTGAAAAGCTTCTAAATTAGCGTGCTTGAACATTTTGGGCATTTTAGTGTGTATTGGTATTTTCTGACCATTTTTGCATTTTTTTATTTTTGTGTGTACTTGAGGAACATGAGCTCTACTTGTATGATTATTTCTATGCGAAAATCTATTTTACTTCAAGTTGTTAGGAACCTTACAATGACGTTGACCGGGAAATGCCTGTACTGAGAGATCCCATGAGGATTGGACCCGCTAACAATGGCCAGCAGATGAGCTTGCTGTTCAATGCGCAACATACATTCTGATCCATTTTTTTCTCAGATGTGATTTATCAACCTAGCATAATTTTGCCTCAGACCATCAATAGTGTGGGAGATCTGATGAGGATCAAACTGTAATAACAAGATTAGCTTGCTGATCATGGATATACATGTCCTTATCCGTTTTTTTTTGTTTGTTTTTTTTCTCTCATATACCTTATTAATTTAGCCTAGTTTATCAGAGAATCAAAAGTGGGAAATCCAATGAAGAAAAAACTGATAAGAGGCAGCTAGATCAGCTCGCTGATCATTACTATATATATGACGGACATCCTGGTTTGTTCTCTTTTTGCATTTTTCCATTTCATATCATTTATCAACATAGCAGTACAACACCATCCCTAGTGCGAAATTCAATGAGCATCAAACTTTCTAAAAAAGGCCAGCAAGATTTTCCTGCTGATCATGGCCATACAATGTGTATCTGATCCTTTTTTCTTATGATCTATTTGCTGATCCCTGGGGGAAAAAAATCTGATATATTTGGATTTCAATCAGAGGTTGTTTTTAGAAAAATTGATACTGGATTTGTTTACCTCGAAGAATCCATAGTTTCAAATGATGGTTAAAAATTTTTTTTTATCAGCAAAAATTTAACATTTGAGTGGAAGAGTCCAGTATTACGGACAGTGATTAACAGAAATCACCTTGTTCATTATACAAGATATCAGGGCTGGATTAAGTTTGCATTCCCAATGGTTGTAATTCAATGGGGCCTGTCCATCAAGATCATCATTCGTGAAAATTGAAGCTCTAAAACATGTTTGAGGAATTTGTGTTACCAGCTGAAAACGTGATTTTGCATTTTCAAGTTAGCACTTTTTCAGGGCACTTTGATTCAATACCTCTGGCTTCAATGCACCAGTTCAGCTTCTTACAGGTTACATGCAGATAAACAGACTTCAAGTATTAGATATATGGAAAATTACTTCTTTTTTTTTTTTTTTTTTTCAGAATAACAAATCAAAATTATCAAACATGATAATTCTGAGGAAAAGTATGCAGAATTATCTATAAAGTTAAGCTTTAAAAATTCATGGCAACATAGATGGACCCTAGGAATAGATTCAGCTCCTTGAATATAAGCTAACCCTACTTCCACCATCGTTTTGCAGCATTCTAAGTCAGGGTGATCAATTACAAAAATTGGAAAGAGGGGTGATCAAAGAATAAGTTATCTGGCAATGGTCACAAAGAGATGTCTAAATTGAGATTTAAAAAATGAGCACTGCCCGACCAATTTAGCATACACTTACATTGCAAATTCAATCCTCTGTTAAAAGCCTATGGGGGGATTTAAAAAAAACTGTATTTTTGAGACATAATTAGGGGTAATGTTCAAATTTTCAGCCTTGGTCCATTGGTATGGGCTGTATGCATACTACTTATACATGTTGCCAGTCGGATGAGCTAAAGAACTGAAAAAAATCCCATGTTGACTGTTTCTAATCATATTTATGTTTAGGTTTATATTTTGAAATGTTTTAGTTGTGCCCTCAGATTATGCTCAGGTTTTATCTCTCTTGAGCCTCAGTGGCAGTTCTTGCACATAAAGAGCAAAAAAGTAGCTATGGTGACTGACTAAATTAACAAAAATAGTCAACTAAACATTTTGAACTCGTGTGTGCATTTTCCAAAAATTGCCTGATTTTGGATTATTCAATTATTCATTCAGTGACAGATATCTTCTGTTCATGACTCCTTAGGGGAATCTTCCAGTAGAAATTAACTTTACTCAGCAAAATGAATAACCTGCCTGTGGTGGTTGCTACAATTACCTTTGCAGTGGGAGGAAATGGATCTTTATCATGAGAGTCCCCGCTAATTTTGGAAAGTCTATAACCATTACGTCGAATGAGTGCAAAAAACCTCCCAAAAAACTTGACTTCTCTAATGATTAACTTCTTGAAGAAAGTGTAACCTAAATATTTGTAACTTTTTCACCTTTGTTGTTTAAAAACAAAAACTAAGTATTTTCTCTCCCTTCAGAACTCAAGGTCATTTCTATGATTAAATGAAGGACAGTTTTTGCTGAAGCTGAAGTTTAGTTGATTTAGACTTTTGTTGAGACTCTAAAAACTTTATATTCTCCAAAGCAGTGTTCTGTCTTTGACTGTCATCTGACTATTGGTTTGTTATAGCTCGAGAAAATTTTGTGTGGATAGGCCTGTTACTTCTGGAGAATAGTTAAAAAAAAAACTTTGAGAGACTTGAATTTATGGACAGCTTTGAAATTGTTGAAAAACCTCGGAATCTCTCTTGATACCATTTCATCTCTTTACCTGCGTTGTTATAAGATTTATAGAATAACCACCAAAATATTGTCATCAGGGCAAGCATGTGTGACTGATCGACTTCTTCAATAGTTTCTTATGCTTCATGGTAGCGGAAAAATTACTCCATTCAATTTTCACAAATGTTTCCTTGATAGTTGTGATCTTTTGGTGAATTTAGTTGGCAAACATTACAGGTAATTTTGCTGACCCTATCCATTCAAGTGCAATGGGGAGATGACCTACTGGAGAAAGGCATGAATTTTAATCTGAGCTACTCATGAGGAACCATCTTCTGAAGGAAATTGACAAAAAGATAGTTTTATTAATTATATTCACTCACAGAAATGAGATTTAATCAGATGTCATTTCTTATGTTTTATTCTAAAAAATCCTATGTTTGAAAAAAAAAAGTGTTTTTTGTGCCTTTAATTTATTTTGCATTTTTGTGTAATCATTTTTCTAGGCATTTAGATATAATTATTTCATTAAATGTCTCACTGATCTTGGTGCCTTATGAAATAAGTGAAATCTTGGTGCCTATGAAATGAGTGAATTGAAATATTTGGTCAAGATATTGAAGCTCACAACTAGATGAGCCAATTTTGTTACAAAAAATTGCTCTTTACCATTTCAACGTCAATTGGCTTTGTGTGCAAATCTTTTGAATTGTCTTAAAGGGAGGACTGAACTCATTGTTCAACTTCAAAAACAATCTGGTTAAAATCTATGAAGATTTTCTGTTTGCTATTTTATGAAGAATTTGATTGATTATTGGTTAGCCTTCAAACCAATGATCAAAGTTTAGGCTGTGGTCTGGCAACAAAGATGTGGATAATTCTTTTCAGTCAATATGAACAACTGCATAATTAACTGCTCTACTAAACTGTAATTCCTTCTCTCTTCAAAGTACTCGATTCGAACTCAAATTTGAAAAGATATACATATGGATTCTTCTCAAAATGTATAAGCAAGAATATACATTCCTGTTTATATTTATAGGACTATTGTGAAATAAAAACAAGATATTAACAAAATGATCCATGACTCTTGTTTTCAATATTGATTATTGAAAGGGATATTTTACAAAATTGGTATCATTCTTTTTATTATATGTGTGTACAGAAACATATTTCTCAATATATAAAACCCACCCTTAATTCTAGGGAATCAACAACCCTCTTTGATTTTACTTTACAAGATTTGAGATTCATGTCATTCAGTATATCTATGAAATACAGGAAAATATTTTGAATTCCCTTTATTTTGGTCTGGTGTATATTATACACTGGAAAATATATCCATGTGTCTGTATGAACGTATGTGGCTATGACTATTTCTCTATACCTGTACATAGATACTGTGTTACATGAGTTAGCCCCCCCCCATCATGCTTCTGCATTAATACGTCTGCATGCTTATATCTTTTTTCTCTAAAAGCATTATGATATTTTAGCACTATACTAGTTAACTGGGTGATAACTGCTTGTTATTTCACATTTCACTCTCTGCTTACTGGTGTTGAATGTTCATGAGTAGAAAGGGTAAAAGTGAATAAGAAGCAAGTTTTTCTTACAAAAGATTGTAAGCCAAAAGATTTTGCCTGCATTTCAAAAAATCAGTAAATGCACACACATACAAATAGACATTGATTGTAAGGAGTGTTACTACTATTGTTCATAAGTTATATGTTTCAGGGATGCATAAACATGTGAAACAAAAACTAGGATGCCATGCCCTCAAATTGATATGTTAAAAATTATGTCATTCTACTGACACCCCCTCCTTTTTTTTTCAATTTGTAATTCAAAATAGTCATGTGATATGGTCAGTATATATATTGCTTTGGTATCGTGGATTTGCTTGACACATTGATACACACTGCAGATTTGGTTGAGTAGACCATGCTGTAAATTTGATGGCCAAGAGGCTTGTGGTCTTGTCTCAAGTGTAAAACTGTCATGTGTAGCCCTATGTCAGTAATTCTTGCTTTAATTCCTGACTGCTGAATAATAAATGCAGAATATACTTATAGAATGCTGAAATTTGCAAAAGCAAGGTGAAAAATAGCTAAATTCTCTCCTTAATCATCAATTTTTTGCTTATCTTACTGCCAGAACTATTCAGTATGTCATTGAAAAGAAAGGATAAATCTAAGCCAGAGAGTGTTGGAGTAGCAGTGAAATCAATGGCAATGATAAAGGCCAAAACCTTATCAGAAACACTGAAAACCAAAATGTTCCAAAAGCCAATATGACATCTTCAATGAAGTATGGTTCAAAGACTAGAACCGAGGCTGGTTTCTTAAGCATTTAATTCATTCTAATTACAGTAAAAGCTGGGTAATCTTTTGTCGACATAAGATCACATTTACAACACAAACAGTGAAAGACGAAAAACCTTCTGAGCAAAACAAATTATTCTTACCGCTATACCCACATGCATTAATCACTGTATTTTTTGCTTGTTATCTCATAAATTCTTAAAACTTTTCCCATTTCAAAGCCACCTTTACTCATTTATATCTATTTTTATTTTTCATTTATCCATTTCACTACTCGTTCTTTTTTCTAACTCACTCTAATCACGTTTTCATTTGTTGTGGCTGAACCCTAGAAAATTCCAGTGAACTAGATGAAATAATGAAATAAAACATTTGAAATTCTTTTAAAACTTTATTTTACTTTACAAAAATAAGTCATTTTTTGTCCACAATCTAATTATTGGGAGATTACTCCTCTTACATTGCAGGCTGCCATATCCTTATTATGTATATGCAAATATTCTGAAATCTGAAAAACAAACTTTTATAAATGTATCATCAGTCTTTTAACGTCCGTCGTTGGACATAGACCTTCCCCAGGATTCGCCACAATTCTCAATCATGGGCGTCGCGGAGCCAGTATTTCCTGAATCTGTCCAGTTCATCTCTCTATTTTGTGCTCTGTTGGCCTCAGTTTCTTATGTGATCTCTGGGGATCCATGTTGTAAGACATGATGTCCATCGGTTGTCTTTCATTCTTGCAACATGGCCTGCCCATTGCCATTTAGGTTTAATGAAAATTTACAAATATAGTTGATACTAAAATACAACTTTCAATTTCTCACACAAAACTTGCTGTGTCACAATATATGAAATGATTAGAGTGAATGAAAGTTTTTATCTATTTTATTTTATAAATTCTACCTGTGATATCATGGGTTATATAAACAGCTAATTGTAATCTATTTACCACCCAGGCTGTCACAGATATTGTAAATATATGAATATATGGATGATAATGGTGAAGGGAATGAAAGATTTGTTCTGAGTTTAGAAAGAACTAACAAATTCTCTCTTTTTTTTCTTTTTTTTTTGTGTTAAATTGCTACCAAAAAATAAACAACTCCTATAAACAGCTTTATTACCAAAGTTGGCTTTATATAACAAACACCTGAAATAATGACTCATTTTCTTGAGTCAAAATTAATCCTTACTATTTTGTCATGCTTCACTATGCACTGAAGCTGACATATGCACACATGCATATTTTCAATTTTTTTTATAGAAATCCCTCCCTATACGTGCTTATAAGTTTTTATGAAATGTAATCTTATACTTTGATTTAGAAGTCCACAAATAGAACATCTTATATAAAACTGGTAATTGTAGTAGTATCAACTGTAATCATGAACTGTAGTAATTATTCATTAGCTTCCTGAGTTCTGAGAAAAAATTAGTTATTTATGAAGATGTAGGAAGAGACTTTTCATCTCTAATATTAACAATGTACTGTATAATGTTTTTATCTGTCATTTTATTTGGTTTGCATTAGAATATTAAAAACTGTCAACCAACCTCGGTATCAAGTTGATCAGACCGTCTTGGGTATGTATCATGCATACAGGCCAGACCAATGAAGTTTGAGGCAGAAAATTTGAACATTTATTCGTTCTGTTGGGAAAACAAAATTTTAGTAATTTTTTTTTTTTTTTTTTTCCCGCTAAATTAGTCCCTTAGTTTGTGTCCAGTAGTATCCATAAATCTTATACCATGAAACTTCTAATGAGCATTTTACCATTCCATAATTGTTGATGTACAAATGAATAAATGAATAGAGTAAAGCATACAGTTGAAATGTGAAATTTAAAACTCAACCTTTCTGGTGACAGATCCGTCAATTTTACCAGAAATGATGATTTTTTTTTTTTTTTTTTTTTTTTTTTTGGTCGAAAAGGTAGATACAGCCTTAATCAGCTCAAAAATCCTCTGTGAGTACACAAAAGTATTTTTTCTTTTTTTTAATTTTTTTTTTTTATATACAACTAACTATATACTGTTTTCTTGCACTTATAATCAAAATAAATGTACAGAAAAGATTTTTGTTTATTGCAGTATGATTTTAAAAGTGCATTCAAAATGTTTGCAGTAGATGCTCGTTGAAAAAAAAATACAGTTAATTAGCGAAAACCATAAATTTTATGGAACTACAGTGCGGTGATCAATTTTTTTTCCCTTTTAATGCTACTATTTACCTTCATTCTAATATTTTTGTTGCTTTTCTAAAAAATGTATCTGGTCTGAGAGAAGTTGTGATAAAAGCAACACAGATATCAAGATAAATATGAATAGTTGGAAAAAAAATGAAAAAAAAACTTGTTAATACTGATTTTACAGCATGTCATCTATTAAGAATTGAATAGTTAAATTTGCTTACAAATTTGGAAAAAAGTTCAATATCTAAAATAGTGTTCAACTATCTAGTTTGTGAGTGTGAACAAGTTTAAATTTTCAACCGTTTATATTGTCTACATAAATGATTTTTAGTCAATAATTGTCTACAATCTTATCAACACATATTGCAATGCATTAATGATTTCTTAAACTTTCTCCTGTCTTATTTATATTAGTGTATTTTCTATGATTTTTTTTTCTCATTGTATGCCGCTAAACTCCTCAAAATATTGCAATTGAATTATTCAAGACGGATCTATGGATTATAGAAATGGCAAGGAATAACTGTATCATCTGAACAAAAATTCTACACATAGAGTGGAAACTTTGAAAAAGTGGTTTTCTTTTCTAATGCCATGGCTTCCAACAAAGCAATAATAATGATACTTTTCCCTTAAATCTTGAATTTGGAAAAAATATTATGAAGGGGAATTACTCCTGATTTTCATAAATCTGACTGATTGGACAGCCTGTTAAACCTATGAATTGTAAGGAGGAATGTATATGTAAATCAGTAGATTTATACAAATATTTCTCATGGGAATTGAATATTTCAGGCTATGATTTCTGTGATGGAGCCCCGTAGCTAATTTTATTCTTCAAACTAAGAAGCAAGAATGTTCAGAGAGAAAAATTGAAATTTGAAGATGATCTTACTGTTTAGTTCCTTGGATAACTCAAGCATGAATTAATATATTGTCATCTTGTTGAAATCTTTCTCAATCAGATTATTTCTGGACATGTATCATTTAAAATTTTTGTGACAACTTTTTACTTCCATCTTAATCAGTTCCTTTTTTTTTTCTTTTTTTTTTTTTACCACAACTTTCAGCCAAGCCAATTTCCCTATGGCTGTATGTGAACAGTGTTTAATCAGAAAATAAAGGAAAGGCTTCAGGCAGGTGGGATTTAAATTTGCACTCTCAATCGAAGCACCATTTACACCAGCGTGCTCTACAAATTGAGCTACCAAAATTCAACCGAAAGGCATATGTCCAAGTAACACCCTCAAACCCATTTTTCACTCTGATTAGCTGCCATATTTGTATACATTCTAGTAGATTCAGTATTTTAATACATTTTTTTTTTTACTTTGTGTCTTGACCAACTTTATTATTTTATACTTTATAAATCTGGGTTGTTCTCTGGAAATTACTCAGCACCTTTTCTGACTTTTACCTGTCTCCTCCAAATTTTTGTCTATCTCATCTCTTGTGTAGCCTATGATGAATACTATTCTGAATAAACACCACTTTTTCATTATCTAATGCTAGCTTTTAGCTCATGCAACTACAACAGGTAGTGAACAGAGTGAAAACAAAATTACTCAGAATACTTCACCCAAGAGAGAAATTATTCTGAGGATGAATGAAACTGAAGGGTTTGATGAAGGGTGAAAGACTTGATTCATTCAGATATTTATATATTTTCTATCCTGAGAAAAATTCATTCTTATGGTAAATATGTGTAATAAGAAAATATTATTTCTAAAAGACTGATTCCAAGTTCTAAGACTGTTGTTTGCTAAATTTGTTTACTAGAAAAGAATCTAACAATTTTTTGTCACTCCCAATTTTCTTTACATATTTTAGGATATTCAAAAAACATGAATAAAATAAACGCTTCTGAGATAAGTTGATTTATGCTTTTCGCCCATGATAGGAATTGATCAAAATTTTTCACAATAGGGATTATCATCGAAATTATTGGGAAATTTAGTCATGGGTGAATAAGATTTTAGTTTAAGAAACTGCTCTATCTTCCTAGTAATATTGTCCTTATGAATGTTGACTGTAATGATTGTCAAGACAGAATGTGAATTCAATTGCTTGCTCATTAGAACTACTATCCCTATTCTTTAATGATCATTAAAATCAATGATTTTTCTTTCTTATTGAAAATAGAAAAAAAGGAAAAACTAAAACCATAAGTCCAATGATGCTTCCATCATCTGTGGTAGTAGGAGCTGGAAGATGATGGTTCACCCTTAGGCCATAACCAGGTTTCATATCAATCCAACATGATGAGTCTGAGAAAATTGATATTTATATAGCTGTAGTAGTGGTAGTAGGAGGAAGATAGGGATGGTTCATACAATTGTCTGGACCAAGTTTTATGTCTATCCAACATGATATGGCCAAGAAAATTGATATTTTAACATTATCAGTTGCGGCAAAGGGAAGAGGAAGATGTTTCAGTTTTGTTTTTGTTTTTTGCATAGTAGGCGTTAAAAATTCAAAAGAAACTCTAAATGTGGGTATTTGGATCACTTTCTTCCAAATAATGTGGGTTTTTGTTCACACTCAAAAATACTTTTCCCTATGTGTGATATCAGAGGTCTGATTCTGTTCATCTGTATGTGACCTAAGTAACCAAAAGGATATGAATTTCAGGTACCCCTAAAAACAATTGAGATTTTTTACTGGAGCTAAAAGTCCTTTTTAGACTTTCAGCAGGATAAAGCACGCAATACTGCCTATAGGGTGGTTATTATAAATGAGAAAATTTTTTATTGCCTTTCATGTTTATTTTTATTTGAGTGATGACAATAATGCAGCCGAAAGTGGACTGAATATTTTCCTTGGGAATGAATGTTGTCATTGTACCCACCGAAAATATTTTTATTTAATTTCATACTTAAAAGAATACCTCACTTTTTTCAACATATAATATGTATGTACATATATGTATTTTTGTATAGAGGTGAATGTATTTTTAAATTGATGTGAATGTATTTATACAGATATGTAAATGTATTTATATATATTTATTATATATATATATTATATATATATATAATATATATATAAATATATATAGTATATATATGTATAATAAATATATATAATATATATATGTATAATAAATATATATAAGATATATATGTATAATAAATATATATAATATATATATGTATAATGAATATATATATAATATATATAGATATTTAATATATATAATATATATATAGATATTAAATATAAATAATATATATATAGATATTAAATATACATAATATATATATAGATATTAAATATACATGATATATATATAGATATTAAATATATATAATATATATACGATAAATATATATAATATATATATACGATAAATATATATAATATATATATAATAAATATATATAATATATATATACGATAAATATATATAATATATATATAATAAATATATATAATATATATATATAATAAATATATATAATATATATATATGATAAATATATATAATATATATATAGATAT
>OY735212.1:51612891-51657891 GCA_963457665.1 Thysanoteuthis rhombus | reverse complement strand
TCCTAACTGGCAGGAAGAAATTTTAAAATTCCCTGAAGTTTTCATTTCAAAACTTTGCATTGAAATTGTTTGGTCATTTCTGTGCGGGTCTTGAAATTTCATAATCTTCAAAATGTCCTGCCCATCTGCTTTTGCTTCTCTTTCACAGTCCTTAAGTGAGAGTGTCATGATCCTGTTAAAAATTAAATCAATTCTTTCTGATCATAGTTTACAAACCCATTTTTAAATGGATTTGCTGATATAATCAAATGTGCTTTGTGGATCTTGAACAAACCATCTGTAATAGTAACAGCCATACAACTAGGATCATTCATGACAGTGCCTTTTTCAATTTCTGTCATCAACATCAACTTTATTATTTTCTTCATTGTTTCATTTGCATGATACTTGCTCAAGGAAACTGGGATGAGTGGGTACTTGTGCACCTCATTTTTTGTTGCAGTGCGAGAAAAGGAATATTTCTGAATGGGTCACACTCCATTCTCACTTAATCAATTTTGTTGTCTTTTCCTTGCATTTTGAATTTTGGACCTTCCGTAGCAAAAAATAGAAATCTTTTCTCGTATCCACTATTCAATTCTGGTTGAGTCCGCAATTTATTCTTCAATAAATGTTTCCTTCAACTTTGAGCTGATGCTATCGACATACAACAAAAACTTGTATCACTTGATGCTGCCTTTCCTGATCCACTGTTACACAAGTCCACTTTTGGTATTAGTTCTGAATTCTTAAATTGAGGAAATAATCAAAGATCTGTGTAGTTTCTCTTGATTTGATTGTCTTTGAGGTTGAATGCAACGTCTTCCTTTTGATACCATTCTTAGCTCTTCAAAATGTTGAGGTAAAATACTTCTTGGTAAAAAATGACTCCTCTTTGTTGAGCAGTGATAGAGTTTGTCACAACCTTATACCAGTAGGCAGACTTGCTGCATTTCATTGATTGTTTGTTTAAGAGTCAAGTCTATAGGGCTTATGGAAAATGCTTTTTGTTGTCCATTTCAAAGAAAAGCAACCCTATTGAAATTCTGCATGTAACTCCGTATGAGATGTTTCAAGTAGCATCACATTTCCATGGATCTTAACTATCCAACAGGCATAGTTGAGATAATTGAAGAAAAATAATCTCCTTGCTTTGGTAAATAGTGAATGTACAGTTGCAGGTCTCCCTATTCCAATGTTGTATAAAAACTGATACAAATGAGCCACATCCATTTTGCCCATCCAGTATTGTGCTATAAGACTGCTTTCCACTTCTGGTCTCCTCTGTAAACTGATACGAGTCCATTATTTCATGCATCTCTTTTGACATATCATTTAACATATGATTATTCATCATTTGATCCATCTCATGTTTCATTGTATGGAGCCAACTGACCTGTAGCTGGATCAGAAGATTTTGGTCAGTTTTGTTTTTTCTGATCCTTGACTGTTATAGAAAACAAAAACTAGAATAATAATTTCAAGTCTTTTTTTCAATGTCCATTACATGTTACCTAAAAACCTGTGATATGTCTTTGGTTCACCATCACTGATCTAAAGGCATCTGACCATGTGTAAGGGCCAGAAAATTTTGGTCAGTTCTGTTTTTTTTCTGATCATTAAATTTTATAAAGGTGAGAGATGAATGGGTAAGCAATAAGCTCATGTTGGGGGTATCTTCCAGCTTGGTATCATGAGAGGCAAAAAAAGACCGGGTCTCTTTGACTATTTAGTTCCCAAATTATGGATTGAGCTTCTGGAATCTCTATTATCGCATGATATCCCATGGGATTTTGGATAATGGGAAGGAATGACTACTGGGGATACATTGCTAATAGAGCAAAAGGTTAGTTAACTATGTATCTTTCAGATGAAGCCATAGTTTCAGCACAGAGGATGGAAAGATGTCTGGTGGATAGTTGGAGAAATGAATCTGTCACAAGAAGAAATTTGAAAGACCTGCTGAGTACACAAGGAGGCTGATACAAAAATAGCACTTCACAGTCTTAATGCCTCATGTCATGACACTACTACCCGTCATATTTTTTTCACCTGCATGTTTTTGTACTCTCATTCTGGGTGGTCAATAATGTTCCCATGTGACAGATGGTGGTTCTAATGGAAGAATGATAGAACTTAACAATGTGTCCTTGCTTGTGTTCAGAAAAGGTGGGGTCATTATTAAGACTTAATGCTCTTTCAGGCTTCGATGTTAATGGTTATTAGGCTAAAAAAGGAAAATCATTTTTCTTGAGAACCTTTGAGAAAACATAAAGACATCCTAGATTCTTTGGCAAAACATGGATGCCTAGAAAAATTTACAAAGGTTGAAGAACAATTGATTTAGGGGTTAATTTGTCAAGTTTACCTATGTGGAACAAAGATTTCAAACATCAGTCAGCACTGTTGTTACATGTTCACCAAAAATATCCTTGAAGCTAAAATTCCTTCTACTGAATCAGCTCTAACACTGCATTTCAAGAGCTCATTTTTGGTGATGGAGTGGAAATGTACGGAACAACCATACCCAAATTTGCCAGATTCATCGCTGTTTGGATGGGAGATGACCGAGCACCACTAGATTTTATGTGCATTAGAATCACTCGTCCAGTAAGTAAGATGCTCCTGTATCAAACAGCTTTGTTCTGTGTATTACAAATGTCTATGATGTACAGAATTATACAAGTGTGGTGGTGACAAAGAACTCTATAGTAATTATCATTGTTTTCTGGTTTTTTTTTTGGTTTCTTTTTTTTTGTGGTTTATATCTTTTAACCGGAGCTTACTGTTGTTGCATATTTCCCACTGGTACTAGTGGTTAGTGTTCAAGCCTAGATACAAACTGGGTTAAAAAAAAATTTTTTAAATTGAATAGATTTTCCCAATATGTGTCATGGTTCTTAAGGGCTCTATTAATGTCTGGTGGATCAGTCTTCGGTGATTGCTTGTTAAGCTTGCCAGAAAAAGTTGTAACAACCACTCCTTTTATAGGACGCCATGTGAGCCACTTCCAGCCATGTATGGAAGCACATCACAACACAATCACAATAGTATGAACCATAAATATAAAAAAAAAAATGTATATATGCTTTTATGTAATACACATTCAGAAGTTATCATAATAAAAGAATACAAATACTGTCAGTTATTATCTATGGTTAATGATCTTTATTAACAAAATGATTTACTGCTGCAGATAGTATTCATGCAAAATATTAAAGGTCTGAAGATCTGGAAGTAGTACTTGCATACTTCCTCTCTTAGGAAGTGTGCTAACAAATCAAACATTGATTCTGATACATTTTGATTAGTGCAGTGCAGTTTTTTCTAAAATTTTCCATACTGTCCGAGAACACTCTACTCAAGGTCTTATTATAATTTGATGTGTTTTTATTTTCAGCTTATTCTTGGTTACATTAATTTGAACGGCAATATCCTAACTGTACTATATCAAAACATTCCTGTTGCTGGATGTTTTTGTCATAATCTTGCATCATTTTCTCCAACTTTCAAGATCTTTTGCATAGATTAACAACAGGGTCAATTAAAGTTAATAAGCATTTTTATAAAGAAAGAATTGCAACTCCATGATTCTTTTATGTATTCTTTTTATGTATGGTCTCTCTATATTTGTATGTTTGTGATCATGATGGTCTCGGAACTTTGCTCAATCATTTTATGTATAAAGCAGTTGAAGTTCTCTTGGAGTCTATAAAATGAATCATTAGAAATAGAAGACGTTCAAAGTATTCAAATAATTTCTTGTTATTTAAATTATAGATTTTTCTTGATTCAATAATATTTTGTCAGGAAGCAAAATAAGAAAGTAAATAGAAAATGATTATGTTGGGAGAAATAAGTGGTTAATGTCGATAGATTTTTTTATTTGTGTGTGTGTGTGTGTGTATATATATATATAATCTCAAAAGTTAGATTTTATTCAGTTACATATTTCAAGTAGTTTCTTTTGTGCTAGCAACCCAATCATATTCAGGAAGTTAGTCTGGTATTGTTGGAGAGATCATATCCAGAAATAAGTAGGTTAATACTCTGGCAGACTGCTTCACTCCCAATTTATTGCTCAGTGGATTAGAATTTTATAGGAAATCACATTTTGCATGCAACGATTTCTTACTTGCTTTTGGAAGACAGTTGACTTGTAAACAGCTATTCAATCTGAGTATCTACCTTGTCCACCAACAGAGCTGATTGAATGCATCTTCTGAGAGACATCTTTTTTTTCATCTCCAATACAACTCCAGATGTAGACAACACTAAATCTTGAATAAGATCTTCCACTGCAGTCAGTAAAGTAGAATGGTTTATAAAATTCACTGTGTGTTGTTTTTTCAGACTAATTGTTTTCTTGTTTTTTTTGGTTTTTTTTAACATTTCAGATATTCATCCTCAGCCTCCCTTGTGTTCTGGAATGTTCTAGTTTTGGGAGAGCACGCACATCCCCTTTCATACACTACATGTCCAGTTTTCACATCTCTTTTTTCTTGAAAAAGTCTTCTCTTAACTTCTGTGCTGACCAGATAACCATTCATTGAGCTACGCTTGCACTCTCATCTTGTGGGCCATGCCCTCAGATGTGTATGTAACGAAATGCACATGTCTCCTCCAGAACAAGATTCCACTTGAGGAATGCTGGGGGACACTCAGCGAAACTTAAGGCAAAAATGAAGACTATTACAAAAAAATAACATTCATTGATTCAAACAACTGTCTAAGAAAATTCAGATAAGGACTGTCAGACTGGTTTATGAAAAACTTGCAATACCTAAATTTCCACTTTGTCCATATGGCAGAAGATGAGGAACTGATCCTAGTGTAAAGAGGTTTTTGTGAATCACTTTTGCTCGGGATCACATTTAAAACTGCTCTGTAAATCTTTTTGAGTCCTTATTTCACTGTGACCAATAAATTTGTATTATTAAAATTTACCATATTGATGACCTACAACCTTACCTTTTTTATCTATTAGATATAAAGTGTTTTAGAAACCATTATTATTGGCAATATTGAGATATATCTTACTAAATTTGTTTATAGAAACAGCATTATGAATGAGATCTAAATTGTTCAAATACATTGTGTCGAGGATGTGATCTTGGTGGAAAAAACTTTTGCTGGTTTTATTCTTGGTTCAAGTTGAAAAAACAGTTCTTACTCAATTTTCATTTGTTCGAATTAGTAATTTGCTGGTTTTTATCTTTATCTTAATTTTTATCACAACTTTTGACTCGGACCATAATTTTTTATTTTTTTTTCTTCTTTCATGTATTGTAAATTGGCGGAGATCAAATGTCATTTGTGGATTTTTAATTTTGCGTGCGATATGCACCCTAACTCCCCACATAATTTGAGTTACTATTATATTATGCATATAATTCGTTTTCTGTAACATTTGCTTCAATTCTAAACCACTGACAATCTGTTTTTCCTGATTTTCAATGTATGACAGACTTAATAATAAATCTTAGATACATTGCAAAAATCAATATTTTTTTCCCGTTATTGCCAGAAGTATTTAATTTATTAACGCAAAAATGACTGAAGTCAAGCCAGAGAATGGTAGAGTAACCGCAAAGTCAGAGGGCAGTGATAAAAAAAGCTGAACCTCTTGATGTATTTTATAATTCTATTATATGTCCTTATGAATTGCAAGGTTGTATGTAATTGAGGTATATTTAGAATCAGACAGTAGTAGGAGTAAAGAGATTAAATTTTTTTTGGAATGTAGTTTTAACTTTGATCAAAATGTTACTTTTCACTTCTGTACTGTCCAAATGATCATATAGATCAAACATTGTACAATGACACTATCTTATCAAAATTCAATTAATAACAGTCTGGCTAAAGACTTGTTGATTGCATTTATAGAATAAATCTCTCAGTAAGATGTCAAGGTTTTATCCCCAGCTAGTCTTCACCTCACATTTCTAAACTTTGTATATCAGCAGTGAAAATATATTATCAGAGTCTAAGATGGGGCAGAGACTTGATCTACATAGACCTGGCTTTGGTACATTGTGGCAGAATTAACGAAGTTCATTGATAACATGGGGTATTTATTCCTTGCTTAGTGAGAATGATGTTCAAACTCCAAAACTATGCTCGATCCCAGGGATCATCATTTGATGAAGGCTTTGCTGGAGGGATAAAGGCAGTGGTTGTATGAACTTATTAATACATATACTGTATTTTACATTTCATATAAAAATATCTTCAACAGCTATGCTGCAAAATGTTTTTATGGGAACATACAGTTTTGTTAATTTTATGATATAAAACCACTTAATATATATAACCACTATAAAAAGAATACAGACAAATGAACGAATGCTTGCATCTCACCTTTATGTTCTTCATTAATTTTATAGTTTCAGTCAGCTGCAGCATCGTTTTTAGTTATTTTTTATTATGATTTAATTGAGAGTTTCATGCAAATGAATTTGCAACTTATATTCTAGTGATTAACTCTCGCTTAACTCTTACATTTGAAATAGTGCATTCTAATTTTTTTTCAAATGGATTGTTATGCTTGATAAAAAATAGCCTTGAATTTTGTAGGATTATTTCTTAGAAGCAAAAGATCTGTGGATGATGAATATTAGAGCAGAAAATTGTAACCACTGGTTGTACACTCTGGTCTTCTGACCATTTAAGACCAGATGGATGGAGAAGTAGTGCCATGACCTATTAAGTTATGCCGCATAGGGTGGATTTGGATTTGTCCTGAGACCACCCGACCAACAATCTTATGTCCATGCAACAATGTTTGCCAAGACTAGAGAGAATTTTTGAGTAGCTCCTACCCACATGTTTGCATGTGTGGTTTCCCCACATTTAACTGACCTTGTTGGATAAAAAGAGGGAAGTTGAAATCAAATTCATATGAAATGGTTTTTTGATATCTGGACAAATAAACAAACATAGTTGCATTCTTAACTTGGTTGCTTATGTAAAATTTTGTTTTAATTTGATTGAACTGATTTACTTGTTTTACTTTCTTTTTCCTTGCAACTTCACAAGTGTTGCATTATATCTCTGGCTGAGAACAACAACCATCCAATAAGATATATCTTGTTGAAAGGATGATCACATATTGACAAATTTTTGTTTTACTTTTTTTAAAAAAGAATTTGATTTGAGCATCATGAGAATTTTGCCTTTCTAATCTTAAAGCTAGTATTAATCAGTTGTAAATCAACGGATATTCACTAATTGATAAAACTGGCCTTGTTCACCATAAGTTAATCCTACAAACCAACATAATTTCTTTAATGTTGTTAGTAATTCTCCCCCATGTCTGATTTATTACATGGAGCTGTATTCCTCTTTTGCTCAATAGTGGTCATCTTGATATTTGTTCATTGATCAGCTAACCAAGTAATGCGTAAAAGATGACCTACTTAAAAAAGCAAAAACTGATCAATTTTGTTTGGCCAAATCTTGTTTCGATATGGTTGTTGAAGTGTAGGAGCACTCATTTGAAATGAAATGACCAAAACAGAAGTATGCTTTAAAAATCATGCTGATCAAAAGTTGTATTTTTCACTTTGCTCTCTTCCCATCCACCCTCTCTTTCTCATGCAAAAAGTATGTGTTCATAATGGCTTTCCGATTTTACTACTGGTAATATTAAGATCAAAACCAGTTCTATTATTTACAATCTACTTATGAGTTATTACTAGTGGTAATTCATAAAAGTATAGATTTCACCCAATTTGTAAAGCCTAATTTATTTGATGTCAATAATGAAAAATGCAGTTGAATTGAGTGTGAATAATGTATACTAAATTATATATATATATATTCATTGTGAATGTGTGCCTGTGTATGGTATTCATTCATCACGAGTGTGTGCGTGTGTATGATATTCACTCATCGCGAGTGTGCGGCATTCACTTATATATATCCATTCTGAATATGTAAATGTTTGGATTATCGTTCTTTTCTTTTGAATACTTATCCAGCTTGATTTTAATTATAATTTTCAAATTATTACTAAAACAGTTTCTAGAATACCTGAACTGAAATAATTGAATTTTCTTGTACTCATTTTCAAATTCATATTCAAGCTTCCCCTAACTAAAAAAAAAAATTTATTCTGTTTTGTAAAGTATTCTATTGTATTCAAATATCATTCTTCTGTCTGAAATTAGTGTAGAAAAACCTTCAATTTATCACTTCTAACTTCTCAAAAAATTCACCATAGTAATCTGAATTTCTATATAACAAACTTTTGTATGGAAAAAAGAAATTGAAGTTGTTTCAGGGAAAGAGTTTCAAATGATAGTTTGTTGATATTTTATTAACAAAATTGTTTTCTTTAAATGAATGAGTCCATTATTATGGACAGTGAACAAAAAGAAAAAAGAAAAAAAACAAGTGTGTAGGGGATACTCTGAGGACCAAACCCACGAACAACAGCCAATAAAATTAGTTATTAAAATGTTATGCGTCTTAATCCATTTTTTGTTTTGTTCTTTCTTCTTTTAATATGGTTTATTTAGCATCAATACTTAGGAGACCCTGTGAGGATCAGACCCATTAACAAGAGCCAGCAAGATTAGCTTGCTGATCATAGCTCCTACAACATGCACCCTGACTTTAAATTTTTTCATATGATCTTGTTGATCCCTGTGAAGAAAAGTTCATGGATTTGAAAAAAAAAGAAGAAAAAAAAGAAATACTGAATATATTCATCTGAAAGAGTCTATAGTTTCAAATGGTGGATATGAGGTATTTTTATGGTCAAAATTTTTACCCAGAGTGAAAGAGTCCAATGTTATAGACAGTGATGCAAGAAAATTACACTGTTCATTATATGAGTAGATTGTCTAGTATGTAGATCTGAAAATAAAAATGTTATTAATTAGGATAAATGAATCATAATCTCAGCTAGAATATGTTTTAATAGCTCTGACTGAATAGATAGGTTTCACTATTGAATGTTGAATAAGTATAAAACATTGAAAAAGATGCATCTTCATTTTCAACAATTCTTTTGAATTTTTCAATTGGGAAAATTCATCAAATTCTGTAGTGCTTTGTACTGTTTACTATTTTCAATAATTAGAAAAATGATGGATTAAAATTATTTATGATCATTAGGGAATTTTTTCCTTTGTATGCTATCGACCTGTAGGGAGCTTACTGATCACCTTCAGTCTTGTAGATGCAATTACATTTATCTATAAACAAAAAAGGTTACTTGTTCTGATTGTATGGAGAAAGGTATAACCCACGCAGTTGGAAAGAAGGCTATTATTTCACTCAAGATTGTAGATTTCATGTGAACAACTAAGCTTTCATTTTAACTTTTTTCATCAGTTGTCTCTCAAGGAAGGATTTTTTTAATTTTTTAATTTTTCTTTTTTTCTCCTTAGGTAATAGGATTTGAACACGACTATTTATCGCAGTTGTTTTAATCAAAATGTATCTCAAAATCATCTATGTTCAATATGTATTGTATTGAAGCTTCTCTTGTACTTATCTGCAAAGGAGCATATTTTGGCCTAAAGCAGAATGAGCAAGTGATTTTTTTTCTTTCTTTTCTTTTTCAACCTGGATGTGAGAAAATTGAATGATTGTTGGGTGAACTGTAGTGTGGAACAAATAGCCTAAAATGCATAGGTTATCTCTGGGAACTTTATTTCATATATATAGTTTAACATTTCTTGCATTCATTTTTGTTTTTGACTGAGGGCGCTGTTGTTGGGCTGAGCCTTCAACTACTGTATATGATAATTAACTAGGTAATTGGTGACACTTGACTCAGTACATTGGGCTAAAAAACAAGACAATCCCAATAATCCTAAAAAGAAGAGTATACAACCAATGCATCCTCACGATAGTGACTTATGGAGCTGAAACATGGAACCTAACCAAGAGACAGACCCACAAACTGAGAAGCATGTAACGTGCACATGAGAGAATAATGCTCCACCTCATATGAAGAGATCACAAGACAGCACAATATATCAGAAAGAAAATGGGGGTCAGAGACATCATAGAATCCATTTGAAAACTCAAGTGGCAATGGGCTAGTCATGTTGCGAGAATGAAAGACAACCGATAGACATCATGATTCACAACATGGATCCCCAGAGATCACATGCAAAACCGAGGCTGACAAAAATCAAGATGGAGAGATGAACTAGACAAATTCAGAAAATACTGCCTCAGCAAAGCCCATGATAGAGAAATGTGGCGGATCCTAGGGAAGGTCTATGTCCAACAACGAACATTATGACTGATGATGATGATGAAAGTGGAAAATGTCACTCCAAATCAATTCAATTTAAAGAAAGTTGGTTATTTTTGTCCCCAATTTTTTTTTTTGTCCCCATTTGGTTATATTCCAATATATTTTGATGAAATTTTGTGTATAGGCTCGTAGAGGCATTTTACAATCAGATTGTTGACATTTCATAAGTAAATAACCATGCAAAAAATATTGAATTTTTGAACTGGCAAACTGATTTGAATTGTTGCACAGGTTTTTGGGCACCCAATTACTGAAAATATTCAAGATTTTTATGGTTTGAATGATTAAATAAAATATCAGGTACTTCGGAGTTAATGGTCCAAATGAACAACTAATTGCTGCTCTCTCTCACCCTTTATATATACTATTTTCAGCCAGGGACCTTTTTTCTTTCAAGATTTTTGGTAGATTCATTGAAATAATCATGAATCTATTAGACTTGGTTTTGTCATTTCTAAATGTATCAACATGATGATTCATTCTCAAATGAAAATATTGTTATTCAATATACCTTAATTTCAAGCCCAAGGATAAAAACTCAAATTTTCATGATTCTGTTATTGGAGTAAAATATCCTTTCAATTGATCACTTGATATTTCAAAATGACTGTCCTCTCTGTACTCGTGGTGTTATAATTCCTATTTTGTGTGTGTGTGTGTGTGTGTATACACTCACACTGATTACTCCTATCAAGCTTATATCTGACTACTATGCTAACTCATCTATATCCAGTATGTATCAACCATCAAGTATGTATATTAGCAGTTATAGGAGTAGTGCAGTTTTAGTTAGCCTGGTGTTTACTGGTGTCTGTAAAAATGCCATCAACATGGAGTCATCAACCTAATAATAGGGTGGGTTAAGGAGTGATATTTACAACCAGCAATTAGAAAAAGCACAGTGGACAATTCTGGAAGGTTGTTGGGAAAGGTGTTCTTTGTGTTTTTAATATTGGTAGAGGAGCAGTGTCTGTTTAAACATGATTCGATCAGTTGTTGTGACCTGGTTAGTTGACATGTTGAATGAAATGCAATTAGTTGTTAGCTCTTTGACCTGCTATGTTCTTCTGATACTCGGTTTTTGGGCTGATGTGCTAGATGTGGTGGGGGATGAATAACAATGTTAAGTTGTTTTTTCGTTCTGTCAATGGGAGTGATAGAGAAAATTGAAAGAATTTGTATATTGAATACGCAGAAATTCTAGGTATTTTTTTTTCATAAAATTTAATTTGTTGAGAATATTGTTGTTATGAGATTATGTTCCTGTCATTTTTGCCCTGCTATCTTCTTTTCTTTGATTAGTCTCTAGATATATCCTGAGCAGATTTTTTAACCTCAAAAATATCTCTGCCATGCGATAAGATTAAAATAAACTCCATTATTACTGTATTCAATTTTGAATAATCAAAGCAGTCAAGCTAAAAAAGATAGCTTTGCTTAGTCTGGCCCAAAACCACAAGTGTAAGGCACCTTATGAGAATCAAGCTTGTTGAACAAGTAATGGTCTATAATACAAGCTCACTAACCTTTGCTCCATGGTGAGTTGACCTAAGAAAGATGATCGTCTTTGAAACTTATGACAAGTTCATAATCTGAAACAAATATGTATCTGGCTTCTTTCAAGTTTGACCATGGGTGTAACTGCTTTTTACTGTTACTTATTATTACTGCCTGGACAGGTGAGGTAATTATGAAAGTATGGTTCAATTACTCACTGAAATTCTTCTCTATCAACCATTATGGCATGCCAGAAACGAGATAAGTGATTTCATACCTTCTAAGTACGTTTGTATGAAGTGAACACTAGCAATCCCATCTGGAATTTGGACTTACTGTTTCTTTTTTTCTGTGATGTTACACTTCCATGTGCTGCTTTATATATGTATCTACTTGCAAAGAGTCCTTCAGAAATGACTGATCCAGCCATTTTGGACTGGTGTAACAGCCAAAAATATTCTGCTTGTCTTGACTATACCCTGGTTAAAGTGGGCTAGCCTGTTTTATCATCATCAGTCTTTTATCATCCATCGTTGGAAATAGACCTTCTAAAGAATTGCCAGACCTCTGTATCATGGGCTTTGCAGAGCCAATACTTTTAGAACTTGTTTAGTTTGTCTCCCCATCTTATATTCAGCTGCTTCGGTTTCACATGAGATCTCTGAGGGATCTACATTGAGAGTCATGGTGTATATTGGTTGACTGCCATTCTCATAACATGACCAGCCCTTTGCCATAGATAGATGCTATGATGTCTTGTTTTGCAATCTCTCCGTCATTCTTTCATGTTGCATGGTTCTTAGTTTCTTCACCTCCTTTTTAAAAAATTAGCCCCCCTCCTTGTGATTTTCATCTATCTCCTCTTTTGTTGACAACTAAGTTGGAAAGATGTATACATATTTGGTTATCTAGCCACAATATATTCAAAAGTACAAAATGGATTTCGATTAAATTTTGGGGGTAGGTTGGGAAATGGGTTTAGAATGCAAGTGATAAAATTTTGAGTTGCAGATCTTGAAATTTAAATTGACCAGATATTTTTTTCCATTTAAAAAAAATAAAATTTATTCTATTTTATCTATCAATTCATTCATTTCATACTAACATTACTGCCCACACAATATCTTTGAAATTTCTGGATGAATTTCTATGAAATTCTGTGGAGGAGTGGACAATGGGCTACAGGAAAAATGATGAAATTCCAGAGTAGATTCATGCAAAATTAGGTCGCAGTTATGTCCCAAATACATATTGCTAAAATTTTATGTCTGTCCACACAAAAGGTCCAAGAGTTCTGTGAAATGGTGGGAAATAGGCTATGGGAGAACTGATTAGATTTTTGAGCTGATCCTTGCTCCATTACCCACCTAAATCGTATTTATATAAGTCTAAACCATATAATATTGCCAAAATTTTATATTTGCCCACACAATTTCTCTATAAGTTCTCAATGACTTTCAATGATATTTTGTGGGAGAGTAGAAAAATGGCTATGGAAAAACTGATTATATCTCGGGGAGGACCCATGCACAATCACTTCCCCTGACAGTGGATTTGGCAGAGGTGTGCACTTTCTACGTGCTTTCTAGTTAATTCTGTTTTTGACAGCACTGTTAGGGTGGGTATTTAGTTGAGTTCATTTACATTACTTTTTAATTGAAATTAGAGTTTTACTTGCAAATCAGTTAACCTCAAGTGTTTTATATACAATCTGATGAAAATCTATTGTTTTTTTTGTTTTTTTTTCATCAAATTACCATTTCCAAAGATGAAAATGTTCAAATTGGAATGTATCTAAGTGACAAATTCAAGGCCCATGATCTTATAACTGATTATGGGACATTCTAAAGTTTGCTGGTGAGGAGACAGAATATAAGATATGAGAAAATTTGTCTCATTCAGAGTCATAAAATGTAACTGGATATCCATAACTGTCCACAGTGAGCTAAGCTTAAATTCTGACTGAGACAGTTTGTGTTTTCTTTGAAAGGCATGAATCCGTCTCTTTTCCTTCCAGCTCAGAGTAAATAGCAGAGGATACTGGGCTCTCCAGCTATGATGAGCAACCACAACCAGTCTAAGAGACTGACAATTTGAATTCTAAACCAGCCTGAAGAGGGATAGGCTCTGCTACGCTCTGCTACGCTCTGCTAGGCTCTGCTAGGCTATCTCAACTTTGACACACCCCTGATGAATATATTTATAGTGTCCCAACAACCCTGATCTGGTTTAATGGATATAAGGAAAATAAAAATAAAGGAAAAATATTGTTACTATACATTTTCTCAGGTACATCTTTTGTCTAGTTCTGTTGAATTATATGCAATCTCAAAACATTTTGTAATTAAACCTGTGAAAAGTGTATGCATTTGCTGTAATATGGCATCATGAGTGGATATTTTTTTTTTTTAAATTTTTCCTAGTCAGTCTTTTTGTCTAGCAAATTTGAATTGTTATAACTTATGATCAGATCACAAAAAAATCATTAAAACTTGGTACAGCTATGAAATCCATCTTTTTTAGTAGCTCTTCGAAGACCCCATGGTATCATGGGTAGAATTTATCAAAGTTAATTTTTTTGAGTTAAAAATGATTTGTAAATGCATCAAAAATGTGGGTTCTACACTTTCCAATATTACAGCTGAATTATATAATTTGACAAGTGCATATCCTCTTCTACAACTGATTTGTGTTAATAGATATTGATATACTTCAAAACTTTTATTAAATAGGTGTAACTTTGATCCTACTTGAGCAAGAAAGGTGATTATTTTTTTTGCACTCTTTCTTTTTCCAACAGTATTAGAAGTATCAATCAATCTGATTTCAGCCCCTAAAAACAGTCATCCTCTTTATGAAGCCCATGTCCCACCTCAATTTAAGTATGTTTTTTTCCTGTTTAAACCAGTAAAAAACATGAACTGATTGTGATTCAATTCAAAGAAACTCTGTTAGTATTGTTTTTTAGTGTTGATCTCCAAGCAGAGATAGATGGAATGGGGTATTTGTTCCTTCATTCATTTTTGCCTAGATCTACTGCCAATGCCTTGTTAGTCTATGCTTAAAAATGTTATGATTTGCCTTAAATCCAATGGTCTTTTCTGCTTTACAGTCATTGTATAGACATTAAAGTCCTTCATTTGATATTCTCTTCGCTCAAACAAGAACGATTTTTGTTCATGTCTTTCCTATGAATTATTCTTTCTTTTACCTATTTGCACTTATTAACCAATATCAAAATTCACATTTTGTTCATTGGTAGAATATTAATATTGTCAAACTCCTTTCCAATTCTGGAGTGAGTTTGTTTTCCAATCGGAACAACAAATTTCAGGGAGTAAAAATAACATTCCCTTACCATGATTCAAAATCACAACCAACTGATTGGCAGTCTTACCAACTGAGCTATATTGACATGTCTTGAATATCTGCCTAAATTTGTTAGAAACATGCAAGAGCTTATTTTATTATGATAAAGACATTTATTCTAAAAAAAAATATATTAGTATGATTTTTTAAAATTATTCATACAATGCAAAAGTTGCTGTAATCATTCTTAATCAGAATAGGAGTAGAGTTAGACCCTGAAGCAGCTAGTATTGTTCACTAAGTTTTTGTATAGCCACAAGTTAGGGCACCCAGTGAAGATCAAACTCATTACAATGGTAATGGTCTGTAAGACCAAGTGTCTGTTCATATTAAAGCATGTATGCATTTGAGATAATCAGTATTTACTAAGTTTAACTCAAGACTACATTTGTAGGGCATCTGATTGAACTCACAGCACAGTAGTACTGGTCTGTAAGACTAGTTTGCTTAACATAGCTTCTAGATGATTAAATAACTCCAATTTCAGGATATTTTCTTTTCATTTGTTTTTTGTTTTTGGGGTTTTTTTCCCCACTGCAACCCAAGTTCTTTAAAATGTCAAATTTTTTGTCAAGACCAAATTCAAATAAGTTCTGTCTCTCTTTAACCCTTCTCTCTTTAACCCTTCTCTCTTTAACCCTTCTCTCTTTAACCCTTCTCTCTTTAACCCTTCTCTCTTTAACCCTTCTCTCTTTAACCCTTCTCTCTCTAACCCTTCTCTCTCTAACCCTTCTCTCTCTAACCCTTCTCTCTCTAACCCTTCTCTCTCTAACCCTTCTCTCTCTAACCCTTCTCTCTCTAACCCTTCTCTCTCTAACCCTTCTCTCTCTAACCCTTCTCTCTCTAACCCTTCTCTCTTTGGGTCACTTAATTTAACATAGTATAAAATTGTGTGAAAAAAAGTTGCTTTTTTTTTTTTTTTTTTTTTTTTAACAAAATCTGCTCTTTTTCTTGTTTGTTTTTAATAATCTTTTTATTGTCAGTTAAGAATTGAAAATCTGTTCATTATAATGACTTGCTTAAAAGTTGCCTTTGGTTGCTGGTAAGCTCAATGTAAAGTCACTTCCTTAGAATGTATATTTCCTTCTCATTTGTTGCTTCTTCCTTCTTGCCATTTCCCTCTTATTCTGAAGATGTTTAGCCCCTCCCTCTTTTGTCTCTCCTACAAAAATCAGATCATTATTCTCTGGCTGAGTTCAAATTTAAATTCAATAACTATTGTTATTAAGTTGTAAATTATACTCGAAATTGCTTTACTCTTGAAGAGTATTTTAATAATATTGTGCTAACAAAAATCTTGCCATGATGTGCCTAGTGTTATGCTAACAAACCCACGTACAGAAATGGGATCATGCCAGTATTAAAAAAGGTTAATAATGATTTTAGGAGCTATTTTAAACCAGGTAACTTTTTTGATACATAATTATGTCCCAAAAAGGCTTTATTAGGTCTCTTAGTATTCATCAAGTGAGAGCAGCCACTATTGAGCTGAATATACAGGTCTGCTTGCATCTCTCTAAAGGGTATTGAAATAAAATATAGTTCATCTCTCCTGTTGAGTATGGTAGGTACTTTCCAATTCCATATGTGACTGCATCAGTCATCGTCGTTATTTTCAGTTGATGAATTGCTATTAACTACTAATTTACTCACATGACTAATATGAGTTATGTTCAGCAACAGTTTGCTCTTTTGTGAATGTCACCCAAGAATTGGCAACACGTTGCTTCAATTACAACGAGGTATCATATCTTGGGGCTGATGGAATTTTGTGTGTGTATTGTGGGAGTTTTCTTTCTCTCTCATTTATGTATGTATAAAATGAATTAGATAACTTCTTTACCACTGTCATTGTCATCATTAATCTTGTAGCATCTGTCTATCCCCAGAAATCTATCATGGATGTCACAAACTCAATACTTTCTGAACTTGAATAGTTTGTCATACTATTCTATATTTTAATGGCATCAATTTCTCATTTGATCTCTGTTTGATGGTTTTTGATAGTTCAAGCTATTGAATTGTTTTCTGCCTTTTTAAAAAAGATTTTCAAGTACCCTTTCTTTTTTTCGTATTTGCAATGTAAATATATGCTAAGTTTGTGTCCAGCAGCATTCATGCTTTCCTTTTTTTTTCTTTTTTTTCCCTTTAAATCAGACATTTATTACTGATCACTGCTCAAAAAGAGGTACGAGGAGTAACTCATTCATTGATTACCCCTTTTTTCCTTTATCATCCTCAATGCCATACGCTTCCAAAAGACGTTGGTCACATGATGGTTTTTATAAAGTGACTAACCAGACATGTATGTATACGCTGTGTGTGTGCAATGTGGAAGCTTAGCAAATGGTTTATACACCAACGCGGCTCCAAACAGGATGCATGTCAAATCCTGTTTGTTTTCCTTTCAATTTTCTGATTTGGGACCGGATATACAACAAGTGCCCCTCCTTTTTTTTTTTTTTTTCTTTTCTTTTCTTTTTTTCCCTTTCCTAAATATCTACCAGCAAAAGAGAGCTCATGAATTCAACAACAATGGTTGCTTAATCACTCTGTGGGGAACAGGTAATATTTATCATTATCACCCGTCTCATTGCTCACTTTAAATTGTAAACATATACACTGTCTATATCTACGCATGATCTATCCCAGCTATACAGTTTTGTTTCTGCAGATAATACAATTTTCAAACTTAGCAACAATAAGTGGCTTGGACTGTGATTGTTATTGAACTTGCTCCACAGACCACCTGCTTATGTATTGTTGGATTGTCACTGAATGCCCTACTATTATAGCCTTGTGCCAGATTAGTAAATAACCAAAACCAGATAAAATGTGTGTGCATAATATGGGAATGGAGAGATGTTAGTTTAAGGATAGCGGTTGCAAACCATGTTTAGTTTGATTGAAATAAAAAAGACAATGGATGGAGAAAGTGTGAAACTTCAAATGATTTACTACACTATCTTGAAAATAAGGTGTCTCAGCTCTATATAATTTCTATATGAGGTCATAGATTTGATTCAGTTATTCCTATTCTACTAATTATAGCTTATAAATCAAATTAGCTTTTGTTTGAAAATTTGAAAAATAGATAACTCTTTTTCCGATATTCTCAGTACGTACACACTCTTATAAAGGCAATAACATATACATTATACTGGCATTCAGATATGCATAGATATATACATACCACTTGAAGCTATTTTATACTCGTCATTAACAATTTATCAAAAGTCTTCCCTAAAACCTCATCAGATCTATTTATTCTCTGACCCCATTTCTGTATCACAGTTTCTGTTGATTTTTAAATGCAAGGTTATCATCTTTTTCTGAGACCAGGATCTAAGTTGATATCCACTATGAGGGCAACTAGCTTCCCATGCATTGTTCAGTTTTATTTCACATTATTTGAAAACATGTCTAATCAAGTGGTACTTTCTACTCCTCCTGCTGTCGACCACATGTTGATGAAATATTTTGATGCAAAATCTTCACATGACTGATCCTCTGTATAGATATTCTAATTTTTAACTTTGATGGGTTTTTGTTTCGTTGTGTTTTTCTATTCCAATATAACTGATGTATGTGGATTGTTTTAAATGGAATTATTGCCAGGTGAGATTTTACAAACTTTGTTCACTTTATAGATGAAAAATCTTTTTTCCTGAAATGTTACTTAAACAATATTCAATAGATATGCCATTGAGTTTGATATATCTATTAAATGCTGATTTAATAGAGAGTTATCTTTAATGCTTTGAAAAAAATTTTGCTGAGAATAGATAATTTCTATGTTTTTGAAAAATTGTCTCAACAACCCTTGCAAATATCTTTTCGATTTGAATTGAGTTCAGTGCCATTTGTCATAAAAACTTTGTCATAACAAAATGGGAACTTTTTTGTCGTATTTGAAATTACTTAGTGCCTATGCTATCATCATAAAAAAGTTGAGAATTTTATCACCTGAAAGTGTTGCAATGAGAAAGAATATTTGTTTATTTCTAATAAAGTAGTGCAATAAGTCCACTTGTATACTTAGGACCATGTCTATGCAGTTCTAGAACTTTTTTAGAAGTCCAAATACATACTAATCAAAGCTACCATGTATGATATTTTGGTAGTTCCTAAACTAGTATGCCTGGTTGCACTTTGGTTATTTTAATCATCTTTACAAAACATGTTTTAAAAAAAAGAAAAGGCAATTTTATGAGGTTGAAATGTTATTTCTTTACACTGATATTTACAACAAATCCTGCTGTTATAGTCAGGGAACATAGCAAACAGTTCGATGTTAGCCATATGTCTGTTAATTGTAATTCGAAGAAGCTAAGGTGAGGTGTCAAAGGTTGGAAAATGGGTCTTACAGGTCTTAAGTAACTTGTCCTTAGTAAATTGACGGCAGTACGCTGATTATTGAGTCACTTGACTCTCTACAGCTCCAAGCTCCTTTTTAGAACACAGTTATTTCCGGGGATGAGAAATTAATCTTTTTCACAATGTTGGAAGTATCTCAGTTGTGATGATAGACCTGTGCCCCAGCTGAGAGATAACCTTTATCCAAAGAAGATCTTGTTTGATGTTTTTGATGTGTAAGTAATCATTCATTATCAACTTTTAAACAATAACCTAGCGGTTACAGCTGAAGTTTACTGCTAACAAATTTGGGATTTGAAAACAGCTTTGTTGAAAAAATGCCCTTTTATAGTGAAGAATATAAGTGTCAGTCTACATCATGATAATCAATGTCCTCGTACTGGTTGAGTGAGCAAAGATCTTATTGAGGCATTTGGCTGGGGAAGACTGATCCATCCACTATACTATCCTGACCTTACTCCAAATGATTGTCATTAGTTTTGGAGTTTGTGATACCATTTTGAAGAGAAGTTCTTGACAATCAGTTAGCCACTCATTTTAGATCAAAAATCGAAAGAATTTAATAGATCAGGTATGAAAGAATTTGTTGATAGATAGATGGAATAAGGTTATTGAAAGTGAAGGAGAGTATAAATATATTTTTAATCAATGCTACTGCTGTAGCCAAAGGTTTAGCATCACCTATTATAAAAACAGCTTTATTATTTCAATTATCCTTCTAAATTTAAATTTTGATCCTATATTACATACTTGTGAGTTTTAAAAATATTATTACTTGATAATTAGATTCCTTTCTTGTAATGATACAAGGGATGCATTACTAAGTAGTAATACTTTTAAAACTCACAAGTATGTTTTATAGGATTAGAATATACACTTTGACGGATAATTGTAAAATGGATAATGTTAAACTTCTGGCCATGGCTATATTTTTTGGTTTATTGAAACCTCAGTCAGAACTTCTGTTAGAGCCTAATACTTATAAAAGCACTGTTTTACCTGTCAGAAATTCTTGTCTCATCCCTAACCCCTGATAATCTCTTTTTTACCTGGTTTCCAATGCACAACATACAAATAGAGTACCAAAACTTCCTCAACCAAATTTTATTTTGAAAATTGTCGAATTCAGTAGTTAATCATATAATTCCTTTGAGTTTTAATGTTACTATGATAATTTTCATTCATTCATTCAACATAGCCCTGTGAAAAGCCTCCTCAAATTGCTTTGATTTGATAACATGATGATTGTTTTAAGTTTTTCTTTATCAAAAGTAGGTTATTACTAATTCTAACGTGTACTTTTTAACCCTCTAAATACATCTACTTTGCATAAGTTTTTTAACAGAACATTGCTAAGAATTAAATGATTGACTATTTGAATTCATATTTGCTGTATCTATTTACATACCAAGTTTACAATTTGGGCATCTGCTTAAACTTCCTATGTATGATTTAAGTGTTTGCTGTATCACTGTGTGAAATTATTAAAGAAGAGTTTTGATCTATTTGTTGAAAGAAATTTTACTGAATAGATTCATTGGGTGCAAATATCTTTTTAAACAGATTGATTACAGTCCCTTGATGAAAAATATCTGAAATTTGGAATTTCTGGAAAATGTGTGTACAAATCCTACAAAAACCACCATGATTTAACATAATTTATTATAGCATGGTTCTCGATATAATGTGGGTGGGTGGGTAGTGACCTTAATGAATAACAGAATTTTTCGTTTGAACTGGTTCGAGCTGAGCACTACTCTGTTAGCCCATTCAGTGACAGTGGTAACAAAACTCCTGTTTGACTTACATCGGTAAACCAACTGTAAAAATGAAAATCATTAACAAAAATATTTGGGTCATTATCAAACAAAATTTTGCAAAACAATTTGTTCGAGCTTTTTCACTCATAAGCTTAGATGCAAGGTATCTGAAAGTGCAGGGTCTAATGGTTCAAAGTGTTATTGAAGTAAATATGTAAACAATCTGTTTTCAAGTACTGGAGTTTGGTATACTTTGAATTCTATTGTAATTATTTTGTAGGTATTTTTTTTTTTTTTCAACCATGAAGTATGCCTTTTTTTTTTTCTTTGCTCAAATCCTATTTCTATTTTATACACTAGACAATGTTTTACCATCTTTCAACTACTGTCCGCTCTTGCATGTCACCAATAACCACCCCACAGTTATTAGCTTGGTCATAACATGGTTGGCTCAATATGTATTTATAGTTTTCCAATGGTGCTGCCTCACAATATAAAAATTACTAGGCTATCACAAAAAATTTCAGTGAAAGGTGGGTGATTGATACAAGTGGCTTAATCTGCTAATCTATCTGGAGTGGCAACGAGTAGTAAATCCAAGACTGACCATAGCAGAAGAAAAATTCTTTACTGATAATCATGGTAATCAAACCTTGTAAATTTCCATATAAAATGATATATTCCATCTGAAAATTCACTTTGATTTGTTCAAATTTAGTATAACACCCTAGTTCATTAAAACTCTTGTAGCACAACTCCTCATTTGTTCTTCACCATGTAATTTTCTCGTGCCAAAGATCAGACCAATTATTTCTTAGATGTTGAAAAAAATTAGTCAACATGTCAAATGACCTGAAAAGGGGTCATGGTTAACTTTATTCAACCTCTGAAATAAAATTTTTTTGTAGATCTACTTGAGAACTTGAAAATGATATCTATGTGTAGAAACAACTGAGATATTGATTTTTAAACTTTTTTTTACTACCCACAAAAATTCACAGGCTTATATCTCTGGAACCCTTTGAGCTAGGAATGTGCGACAGATGCCATTCTCTCTATGATCTATGATTATGCTGAATTAGAACAAAATCCATGATGGTTATGGTTTGATAAATTGTTTGGGATACAATATATATGACAGTTATTACTTGTAATCAATGAACATTCCAATATTGTTTCTTTTGAAATTGCCATTTTGATGAAGTCGTAAGGTTATAGTTGTTCGTAGAATAAATCTTATTTGAATACAACTAAATATTTTTTTCCTCATTGTCAACTACATAAGACCGTAAGGTGTAGCCAATTTGAAAATGCTGAAATTGACCTGATTCCAAAGGTCACCAGAGGTCATTGCCACCTATCGTAATGTTTAATCTGAGCTTAATGTACCCAAACATGAATTTGCAGCCTGTATGGGTCAGGCATCTTCATTAGATTCAAGTTACCCTTATACACAAATTTTTAGCTTGTAGAATCAACCATTGAGTCTGATAGATATAGTCTGAAATAAACATTCTTTATTTTTATAGTATACATAATGTGCGTGTACATACACTGATACTTTGTTCTGTATCATGGTTAATCTGATGAAGACATCAATTCCTCTGTCCATGCAGCTGGAAACCTGGATAACTAATGGCCTTGATTTGATTGAACCTTGTCAAGGTTGATTATGGAGGTAATTGCTTTTTCACAGCCACTGTCTTGTTTGGTAGATAGTTATAGAGAGTGGTTTGTACAAGTGATCACTCACCCAATTTTCTCGCTCAACTATCCTGGTATGTCAGTAACAAGATATTTTGTCAAAATATCTGGTGATGGGACAGTGGATGGAGCAAAGGATCCTTACATTTTTCGAAAGAATTAGTTTGACATAAACATAAATCACTTTACCTGAGATCCAAACCTGCTCCATAAATTATGTTTACGATGCAGTGCCACACTACACCATCTTGGACCTTAAACAGCTTTCTCCTCAAACAACATGAAGTAGCTTAAATACACTCTGAAAAATCCACAATACCCACCCATTTGAAAAATTATTTCTAAATATAATGCATATTTAAGTTCTTTTCTTGACTTTTTTCTTATCATGCCCTCTCTTTATAACTGATCATGAGACTCAATAACTAAGTCTTTTTTCTCTTTCTAGTCTGTTAGTTTGGTGTCACAGAGTTCTGCAGGAGCGAAAAGTGTTCCTCATAAACCATCAACCAGTGTAGGTGTCACATCCTCTGCCACATCAACCACCCAAGCAGCAGCAGTATCAGGTGACGCAACAACGTCAGTGGTGACGTCCCCGACTCGAATGTCCAAGGACCAATCTGCAGACTCCAAGCTTGCCATTGCTAAGAGGACATCTGGCAAGAAATATCCCAATGATTTCATATTTGGGAAAGTCATTGGGGAAGGCTCTTTCTCAACTGTAAGTATCTCCTCTTACACTTCCCCTTGGTAAATTGGAAAATTTTTGAATAACTTGCTTTTACTTTTAGTAAACATCCATTCATTTTAATTTCAATATATTTGTCTTTTTATTTTTCAATGAGAAAAAGAACTTGTATTGGATTTTTTGTAAATCTAGTGACCCGCTCTGCAAATTGAAAAATAGAACTGGAAAATTTTTTGAAGTGCAGGAAAAATATTTTGTCATACTTGATTATGATATATGCTTTTTTTTCCCATGCATAGAATTTAAGTGAAGTGTTTTATAAGGATTTGAACTCAGATGAACCTACGGAAGAGAGAAGGTGAAACAAAGTGGAGTAGGCTTTCTCATCAATAAAGACCTCAAAGGCTATATGGTAGGCTTTAAAGCTATCTCAGACCGCATGACTAGTGTCACCATACAACTCTCAAAGAGGTACAAACTAGATATCATCCAAGTCTATTCTCCACTTCGCAATTAACCGAAGAAGAAATAAACCACTTCTATGATGAATTGAACTCCCTACTGCAAGATACCAAAAGATACTTCAATGTCATCATGGGAGATTTCAATGCACAAGTAGGACAAGGAAATGAATGCTGCGTCGGAGAATTCGGATACAAAAGACTGAACGAGAGAGGTGAAGATCTGGTAAATTTTTCCATGGCAAACAACTTCAAAATTATGGATACATTCTTCAAAAAGAAACTCAATAGAAAAAGCCCCAAACATGAAACCAAAAATGAAATAGACTACATTTTAACGTACAAAAGCCACACCATCAAAGACATCCAAATCCTAAACTAAGTAAATGTAGGGAGTGACCATAGAATAGTAAGATGCAAATAGACACGAATAAAGAATGCTGGAAAATGTTCCACACTAGACCGCAGCCACTAAATGTGCCAAATGAACTCACCCCAGCCTTTAAGCTAGAATTAAAAAAACAGATTTGATATCCTTACCAACAAAAACACCAACGTCAACAAATTCCACAACAAAATAACCACCTCTATCAGAAGCTGCCAATATGTTCACCGGAACACAGCGACCATTAGTGAAATCTCAGATGAAACCAGGAAACTGATTGAAAGGCGTAGAAACCTCAAACCACCTATGACCACAAGGGAAAAAATAGAAGAAATCGAACTGAACAAAACAATAAAGAAGAAACTAAGAGAAGACAAAAGAAGGTATAAGGCAGCCATCATCGAGACCAACTTAAAAAAACATTTAGGATTTAAAGCAGTAAACAAAGCTCTCAGTTCAGGAAAGAAACAGATAACTAGCATTCTCGAAGCAAACTGTGATATAACAATAGATATAACAATAGATAGACAGAATAGTTGAACGCGCCCAAGAATTTCACCAGGAACTCTACTCTTCAAAACACTGACAATACAACAACAACAATGACCAGAATACACAAGATGCCAACAATCAGTTCAAGGACTTCCCTTAAGTTACACCATGGAAAGTAAAACAAGCAATCAAACAAACAAAAAAAGGAAAAGCCCCTGGACCAGAAAACATCACCATTGATCTACTCAAAAGAGCTGTTAAGAGAGTCAACAGAAAGCTAGCTATTCTATTCAACTTGTGCCTGAAACAGAGTAAAGTCCTGAAAGACTGGAACACTGCTATTATAATGCTTCTACATAAAAAAGGTAACCCAAAAGACCTCAACAACTACAGACCTATAAGCCTGCTCAACTGCATATACAAACTTTTCACGAAAATCATCACCAACCGGATTACTATAACACTAGACGAAAATCAGCCATAAGAACAGGCTGGATTTTGAAGAAGTTACATGACTATGGACCACCTTCATTCAATATATCAGCTGAAAGACAATGCAGCAGAACACAAAATGCCACTCGCTGTAGCATTCATAGACTTCAAGAAGACATTCAACTCTGTAAAATTCCCATGGTCATAAAGACCATCACCCTACAAAGTGTAGACCCTGTATATGTTAAAGTACTGCAACACATATACAATCACAGCAACTCCTTCATCAGGCTTCATAAGGACTCTGAACCGTTTCAGCTCTAAAAAGGAGTAAGACAAGGTGATACCAGCTCACCCAAACTCTTTACAGCCTTGAGATGATCTTCCAATACATGAACTGGGAAAATAGAGGAATCAAAATAGACGGCGAATATTTGAGCAACCTTAGATTTGCAGACATCAATCTTTTCACAGAGAACCTACACGACCTCCAACTAATGCTAGATGATCTAAACGAAGAAAGCAAAAAAAGTCAGCCTCCACACGAACTTCAGTAAAATGAAAATCATGTACAATAATCATTTTGAGAATAAGAACATAACTGTCAAGATAGAAGATGCAAAACTTGGCAAGGTAGACTACTACATCTACCTAGGACAACAAATCTCTATGAGATCCTCAAAAGAGGAGGAAATCAAGCGAAGAACCACTTTGGGATGGCTAGCTTTTGTCGGAGCAAGCTCAACTTTCAAATACCAGATGATCTCAATAATCCTAAAAAGAAGAGTATATAACCAATGCATTCTCCTGATAGTCACTAATGGAACTGAAACATGGAACCTAACCAAGAGACTGACCTACAAACTGAAAAGTATGCAATGTGCGCATGAGGGAATCATGCCCAACCTTACATGGAGAGGTCACAAGACAGCACAGTATATAAGTAAGAAAACGGGTGTTTATGACATCATAGAAACTATTAAAAAATCTCAAATGGCAATAGGCAGGCCATATTGCAAGATTGAAAGACAACCGATAGACATCACGTCTCACTACGTGGATCCCCAGAGATTACATGCGACACCAAGGTCGACAGAACACAAGATGGAGAGATGAACTAGACAAATTCAGGAAATACTGGCTCCACGACATAGAGAATTGTGGCAAATCCTGGGGAAGGTCTATGTCCAACAACAGACATTAAAAGACTGATGATGATGAACCAATCCAATTCTTCACATAGACCAGTTCCCCTACTAACTACCTAAATAAAGCAAATAGTTGGTTTGTTTTTATCCATGCTTGTATTTGGCTGATGCAAGAATCTACTCAAATTGTCTTTTCGGTCATCTTATATAATTCATTTTTTTTTTTTCTAAATGTTTCTATTTTCTTGCCCCCATGTAGGATTTTTTAAAATTTTAATTAATACTGTTACTATACACCAATGTCAATGTGTGATGTCATACCAGAAAAATATATTATTCAGATAGTACATTTGAAGAAGGCTATTGAATGAATAGTCAGAAACATTATGGTAACAGCACGATAACAAGGAGTTCGATTGTACAAAAAAACTCTTTGAATAAAATATTGTATTAGTTCCATGTAGTTAATGATAAATATGACAAATACTCAGAAATTTTCCCCACAGACAACTATGGTTTCGTACATTGTAAATTTCATATGATACTTGAACTTAAATTTTTTTGCTTAAGGATTGGCAAGTTATTATTTCATGTGTATTCATTTCCTCGGGGATATAACTAGATTATATAATTTTGCATTTTCTATGTATTTGAAGCAATAAAAAGATAGTCTTGTGAATTCATTATTTCCTAAATTCAATATGAACTGCCAGAGACAAAGGGACTAATATTTGCTGCCAGATGATCGATAATATTGATTTGTTTTTCTGATAAAAATAGATAAATAGCTAATTCTACAGTTCTAATCTCTGAAAGAAAATGAATGAAAAATTCTGCCACAAAACTTGAAGCATGAATGGAACTAGAGGACCCCCCCCCAGAGCCTTAGTCTTTATTACCACTTTTAAATTGGCCAATATAAGTGGATGATTATTTGATAGCCTTTTGATAAAAATGATTAATTTTAGGATAACTTTTTAAGAGAAAAATTGTTACCAAATAATGATGCCTAGTCTTTATAGACCTATTTTTGTTGCTGTTCTTTTTGTTTATTAGTCAATTTCCCCGAGTGAAAGACTGAAGACAAAGCAATGCCCTGCAGTCCTAATGAACGAATTTTCCAACAATGACTTAAAACTTCCGATTCTAAAATAACAATTTGTTCAGGTTGCAAAACCCCGATGGCATAACTTTCATTCTGTTAATAAACAACACAAGCATATTCCAATAACCACAATTTCATCTAAAGTTATTACAAATAGAAAAATCATTCTGTTTGAACTCTTGGTGCAAGTTCCTTCCATGAATCAATTCTCTCTACAAATGTAGATCTATACACTTTTTAAATAATCAAAAACTCTACTAGATTATTAGTAGTGTGGAAAAATTTATTTTTTGAGTTGATTTCATGCTACCTAACAATTTATAATTGCATGGCATTAACCACACATTTTCATCATGGTTTGGACATTTTTCAGAACAGTTGATCTATGGTCTAAAACAATGTGCCCAAAGTATTTTAATCCTCCTGGATTGAATGGAACATACATGCACTAGCATTTAGTAGTGTTTTGTTTTTTGGGGTTTTTTTTCCCCCAAATGTTGCTTATATACTGGAAAAAAACTGAAGTATTTGATGAAATCCAGCTTCTGCACTATAAGAGTGGCTAGCTATAATAGTCATTTTACTTTTTATGTGCTAAAACAAAGGTCATGTTTTATGAACATGTTGAAGACAATGATCATAATCAAAGATTCAGACCTGGAGAATGTAGACCACTACATTTACCTAGGACAACAAATCTCCTTGAAATCCTCAAAAGAGAAAATCAAGCTAGAAAACTTATGGTGTATGCACTACATATCTGTACTATTCATAACTGTACGAAAATGACTTGGTCATTTATTTGGAATATACTTCCCTCAGGAAGCTGATTTATTTTTTATTATACATTCATCTTTAAATGTTGATGAATTAATAGCTGCAAAATTTTTGAAAAATATTGTATATTAATGTCTTCCCAAATTTATGTAATAAGTTTTGACTTTGGGTGATGTGGAAGCAATTGTTGATAGGGTTGGGGGGGGTTAAAAAATTCAGCGGTATACAGAGGTTGCTTGTGTTGAGAGTGGCTTCTCAAATAGTTAATTGCCAAGTTCAGCTATGATTGGCACAAGACAACAAGTGTAGGGCACCTACTGAGAATCAAACTAAGTACATAGCTAATTGGTCAGCCAGATTAGCTTTTGAGCTACTCGAGGTGCTCTGATCATTTACTTAGTTTAGGTTTCTTTGATTCAAGACCATAATTTTGGATTATAGGACTGTTCTGATATGTGCATTTTTGCATCTCCACTGTTCAAATGTGCTCAGTTCAATGTAAAGCCTGTTGTGTTTTAAATGGGTCACCAGAATAGTGTGACAGCTGGGAAAGCAAAACTCAGCAAGAAACTGCATATCTGTGAAGTAGATAACGAGAGATATATAAAAATTTTATAGTGACCAAAATTATCAGTATTGTAGTGGTATTTGCTAAATACGTGGAAAATGGTGAAAAAGTATCGATACATACTCTGAAATATCTTACTAAGTTCTATTTTTAAAAACCACAAATTAGATTTGCAACACCATACACTTTTTGTATGCACTTGTTACTCGTTTTAGACCCTGATTTGGCACATTCCAGAAAGTATTTTTGGAAGACATCGGTGACATCCAGCTTCTATGTCATGCTTACAAGGTCCAAAACATGCAAAACAAAATTATGTATTTATATTATAGATTTTGTTTTAAAACAATAACCAGTGAGTTTCCAGCATGCTGACTTACTCTTCAAAAGTATAGTTAGCAGGTTTTCTGGGAAGAAACTCTACACCAATAGATATAACATCTTCATCAATATTATCAGCTACAAATAACAAATCCTCCACATCAGACTTGGTTTGAAATCTTTCTGATCTTTGTCAAAAGAGTTTAAATGACTGATCACAGTCATAGTGCCAATTACAATAGCAAAGAAACTAAAATAAAGAAACATCCACATCACCAATAAATGTTATGACATAGTCGTCAATTATTAGATAGCTTAGTTGCCAATAAATGTTATGATTTGAAGAAGTAAAGAAGCCAAATCTAGAATGAATGTTATTAAGGAAACAAACCTACTCGTTTATTTTGCAGGTAGATGTCTAGAGGTTTATGAGTTCTTTCTCTGTTGTCAATTGAAGTATTTGATAGTTTAAGTACTATTTGTATGTGAGATGACAGGAGAGAAAATAGTATAGAAGTGAAACAGGTTTTAGTAGTAATTGAGAATGGTGGACCCTCTCTTTGGACATGCTTATAGCTAGCCATGATAGCCAGTTTGGTCTGAGAGGATTTAAAAACTGTCTGGGATTTGCATGAAAGCATGGAAAATCCTAGACTCTGAGTTTGTTACGTATTAAAAGCGAAAGATCTCAAAAGGTCAACATCAGCTCCCTCATTTTCTGTACATAACCCCTTAGCCCTACTTTTTTCAAACAGTAACTTCCCTTTTTAAACTTTACCCCGCTTCCCAACCCCAATGAAATCAATTTTAAAAACAAATTAAATTGAACGATATCTGATTTCTATCTGTTTATCTTTCTATCAGCAATTCATTCTAGCCATTGGGGTGGGTATTTGGTCTATGGATGAAGTCATCACAAGCTGTTTAAGTATTTCTAAAACAATATTTTATAGCTATTCATTTTGTGAATTAATTTTCTTTGACACCTCTCTTTTAAGCTTCTTTTGATATAACATTCATAATTATTGTTCTTATTTTAGGTTTATTTGGCAAAAGAAATTAGTACAGATAAAGAATATGCAAGTAAGTTGCTCTTTTTTACGTCCTCCGTCTCCTGCTTCTCCTCCTGCTCCTGCTCCTCCTCCTGCTCCTGCTCTTTTTCCTGCTCCGTCTCCGTCTCCTCCTGCTCCGTCTCCGTCTCCGTCTCCTCCTGCTCCTGCTCTTGCTCCGTCTCCTCCTGCTCCTCCTCCTGCTCTTGCTCCGTCTCCTCCTGCTCCTGCTCTTGCTCCGTCTCCTCCTGCTCCTGCTCTTGCTCCGTCTCCTCCTGCTCCTGCTCTTGCTCCGTCTCCTCCTGCTCCTGCTCTTGCTCCGTCTCCTCCTGCTCCTGCTCTTGCTCCGTCTCCTCCTGCTCCTGCTCTTGCTCCGTCTCCTCCTGCTCCGGCTCTTGCTCCGTCTCCTCCTGCTCCGGCTCTTGCTCCGTCTCCTCCTGCTCCGGCTCTTGCTCCGTCTCCTCCTGCTCCGGCTCTTGCTCCGTCTCCTCCTGCTCCTGCTCTTGCTCCGTCTCCTCCTGCTCCTGCTCTTGCTCCGTCTCCTCCTGCTCCTGCTCTTGCTCCGTCTCCTCCTGCTCCTGCTCTTGCTCCGTCTCCTCCTGCTCCTGCTCCGTCTCCTCCTGCTCCTGCTCTTGCTCCGTCTCCTCCTGCTCCTGCTCTTGCTCCGTCTCCTCCTGCTCCTCCTCCTGCTCCTGCTCTTGCTCCGTCTCCTCCTGCTCTTGCTCCGTCTCCTCCTGCTCCTGCTCTTGCTCCGTCTCCTCCTGCTCCTCCTCCTGCTCCTGCTCTTGCTCCTGCTCTTGCTCCGTCTCCTCCTGCTCCTGCTCTTGCTCCGTCTCCTCCTGCTCCTGCTCTTGCTCCGTCTCCTCCTGCTCTTGCTCCTGCTCTTGCTCCGTCTCCTCCTGCTCCTGCTCTTGCTCCGTCTCCGTCTCCTCCTGCTCTGTCTCCGTCTCCTCCTGCTCCTGCTCTTGCTCCGTCTCCTCCTGCTCCTGCTCTTGCTCCGTCTCCTCCTGCTCCTGCTCTTGCTCCGTCTCCTCCTGCTCCTGCTCTTGCTCCGTCTCCTCCTCCTCCTCCTCCTGCTGCTACCACTTGTTCTTGCAGTTTGAAGTGAACATTTTCTTTGTAATTTAAAATAATTCCGAAATCCTTAATTATCTAATGTGACAATGCAACTTTTAAGCAAGTCACAACAACTTGCTTAAAAGTTGCATCGTCACATTATTAGTTATTATTATTTGTTCCATTTAAAGCTTTGAATTTGGAATCTTAAAATCTGTTATACCAAGTGAAAGCCAGTTTTTTTTATTTACTAATCCATAAAAATGAAGTGTAAAAAAACATTGTTAGTCTGGCATGAACAGTAAATTACTATGACAAATCATTAACAAGGGTATTTGGAGGACTGCGGCTTACTGCTACTCATCCAATCCCCATAACTGTCCATATTGAGCTTCCTAAATAGCTTCCTACTCATAACCCTAGTTTTTTTTTTCTTTTCTCTTCTCTCTTCTCATTGGTACATTGGAAGACTATCAATTATACCTCTGTGCTTCTCTTTTTCTACTCACCTTAGTTAATATGAAATCTATGAAAAATAAATAAATGGATTAGCAATTAAAATGAAGATTATAAGCTAATTATTAATTTTTGATTAATATTTGTTTCATCTTAATTTCATTTGCTCTTTCTCATTATTATCAGATCATCATTCTACAATCCATAGAAAGTAGTATGGAATGACGATCAGGAAAAGAAAAAAAAAAAGCAACTGAAATTAAGGTGTAAAATCTTGAAAGGATAAAGGTCCCCTGCTGAGAATGGTTAAAATAGAGAGAGTGGCAATTAGTTGTTTAGTAGGACTGTTAACTTCAAGATACCTGATTAAAAAAAAAAAAAAATTATGCTTATAAAATCTGAACAAACAATCGGATCTGCCATATATACCCTCCTCCATGGTAAAATCTTTCCTCAGGCTTACATACAAAATTTCATTGAAAATATATTGTGGCTTTTTTTTCTGCCTGGGACTAAAATTCTAATCAAAAAATTAATAGATAATGCTACATTTTGGAAATTCCAAAAATGTGTTACTATCAATACTACTTGTGTATATGAATAAAGATGGTGGTATATCAGGCATCCAGGTCAAATAAAGAATAGCTACATGGTTAGATTTGAATGAATGTATTTGATGGCCTTCATAGCTTGATTGGTATAGCAGCCATTGCGTTTGGCATATTCTTTAATTCTGATCCACGCTGCTTACTAACAATCATGTAATGACAATCTGGAAGTTGCAATGAACAAACGTTTTTTAAAAAGCAACTGAAATTAAGATGTAATTTTAGTCAAAAATTGATGATTGACAACGCTTCGTGTAAGAAATTCAAAATATTTCTCTTTGATGATAATTATTACTACTTTCAAGTACAAATTTGTTAAAAGATTGAAATTGTCTTTTGATTTAATTGAAAACAATCAAGGATGAATGGTATTTTCTGAATTTATCTCTATTCACAATCTTCTGTTATAGTGTGGCCACATCACATTTATAGGCTTTTCATCCAGTGGTGGTTTGAGGAGTGGAGCAGCCTGATAGTTGCTCAAGTGCTCTATACCCTGAGAGGCTTTTTTGATGTGGTTAAGAATAAAACTGTTCGTTTGCTTCCTCAATATTGAGATAGTTGGGAATGCCTTAGTCTGGTACTGGAGTTAAATTGGTCCACTGGCACAGCATTTTACATGACCTGACTTGCATGACTAGGAGTTGGTGACCAGTTTCACCTTACTCTTGGGTTATATTTTTCTGACCAAAATATCTTGTATTTATGAGTGATGTTTCTATTGAAATGTGAAACTATTACCATTAATAATATGAAGCTAAAATGTCATTTTTATGAGATCTGATTTGCAGGCATGTGGAGGACCAACACACTTCATTCATAATGTTTTAACATCAGTATATGTAATCTGAAGAGTGATTGAAAGTTTTGATGTTGTTTAATAAATCCTGCTCATGGTATCGTAAGTTACATGTATAATTAGTATTAAATGAAATAAACATTGTAGGATAAAGTATTAATCCATCATCAAGAAAATTTTCTTTTTTGAATTATCAGTCAGGCTTATGCTAGAATGAGAACATTTCGTGATTTGTTTTCAAATATTGCTTACATTTATATAGTTCTAGCTTGTTTTTGAATGGTAAAGCTATTCACTTCTGATAAATTTTGTTTTTGTTATATCTTATTCTGGTAAATTTTGTTTTTGGTATATTTTTTTGTGGTTGGGGGGATAGGGGCTACAAAAGAGAATGGTTATATAGCCTAAGCCAAATCTTTGAATTAGCTTTTAATTAACACGCTAATTGAATTTTTGGGCTCACTATTCAATTTTCCTGAAGTAATTATTAATACCAAAATTATGAAATGAAATTGATGAATATGTATCTTCAAATGACTCAGATTAAAACCCCCCTCCCTTGCAATGACCTATTTCTGTGTTGGTTTCTTTCACTGAACCATAAGTAGCTGTCGTATTACTACTATTTCTGTTTTTTTTTTGTGTGTCAATATTTGACCAAAAAAGCATCCCCAAATTTTGAAAAATACTCCCACTTCTATTTCAACTGGAGATGATTACTGCAACATTTGTATTGTATGTATTATAAATAAATTAGTAAATATATAAGACTTTTTGGTTTAGCTCAGTTGCTAAGAGAGCCACCTAACAATCACTTGGTTGTGACTTGAAATCACGACAGGGAAATGTTAATTAGAAACTGTCAACCAAAACAGTCAATATCAATGTAGTCAGTGTTTTCAAGTGGGTCTGGCTGGCTATTTACCTTACCTACCTTGTCCATTCTACCTTGTCCTATCTATCTTATCTGTATGTGGTGTGTAAAGACCACACCAACGGAGCTAGAGAGCCAAAAAATTTAAACAATGTTTTTTTTTACCCCACCCCTGGCTTTTATGGGGGGGGGTATGATTTGCAATGTAAGTCTATGCTGAATTCCTCCATTAGGTAGTGTTCGGCAGCATTCACACTTGTTAGAAGTAACTTATTCATTGATCAAACAGTGAAGTGTTTTCTACCTTGAATCAGGTTAGGATTGTTCTTGTTTCAGGGGATGTGGGGGTGAAACTAAGTCAACTCCAACAAGAACTGGAGTGTGACAAAAGAAACATTTGTCGCCTTCATTAGATTTGTTGAAAAAAAGGTAAGCTTTGCTCGAGTTTGAAAACTTAGTTATAAAGATCATCAACCAACCAATGAATGTGTATAATAATTTATCACGATTTACTTTCATGATTTGATCAGTACTTTAACATTTCATATCCCCTTCAGATTAAACTTTTGCACTGGACATTTCCCTGGATTTCTCTTTTCTTAACAATTGGTGTCCATTGAAGATTCTTTGGGTTCTAGATTTCAAGCCCAGTTACTTGATTTATCATCTGAAAGAAATCAGAGGATAGAAATCAAAAGAGTGTTGCAAATTCAAATGAAGAATAATCATGTGTTTCTCTGAGAAGAGTCTTTAAGATTCCATCTTTTGTTCTGACAATCAAATCTCTTCTTCTCATCCTTGATGTTGTCAAGACAATGTCTTGGCCGGTTTATTCATCTGCCCTAGTCGAGGATGTAGTACAGAATCTCTTGAATGCTTTCTTGGCGATATGTCATGTCTGTGTACCTGGTGCTGCTGAAATGTATTGATCTAATTGGTAAATTTATGATCACATTTTTTATTTACAGCTGATTAATTGAAAAGATGAGGAAATTTGAATGAAAATCATTAGTTGTAACATTTTGAGTTAGTGTTTGCAGTAGCAGTATTGTTTACAATTGCTTTGTGAATTGAATGTGGCATTTTTTTTGTTTTTTAGAAGAAGAAATAAATAAAGTTTTTGATTTTCAACTTATTTTTTGTCTGTGTTGAATAGCAAGTAAGTAGTTTTGTGAAGGTAAATAGTTGAAATTATTACGGTGGGTTTTGGTCAAGAATTGTTTCAGTTTATTTACATCCCAATTTTTGTAGAAAAGATTTCATTTACCTTTTATGTGATATGGTATGAATACTGGAAACAAAACGCTTAATTTTAGTCATGTAAACAAAAAAACTCGAAATATTACAATAGCTGTTCTAAGCCACTGTACTTTGAAATTCTAAACATAACTTTTTGTAAAGCCTTTACAATACATTCTTTCCAAGGATACTTTGGAAATTATAGTCTTAAACCATCTAAAGTGTACAACGGTTCTAGGGGAGTAAAATGCAATTTCATAGGAGAAATGTTGTGACAGAGTTTGTGAAAATCTCCATTACTTATTAAATACTTATATACAAAAGAGTTTTATTTCAGAATTTTTCACTTTACCAATTATATCCAAAATATGCCTCAAAGCAGAGATAGTTTATAGAAGCTTTGTGATTATTCCTAGGTATTGTAATTCTTCTTAAATTCTTATAGTTGATTTTATGTGTGTGACAGAGGGGCACCTAATTTTTTTTTTCTTTACTGATTAAGGGAGTTATTTGAATAATTTTATTTTAAGTACCTCCTGTCAGTTAGTTTACACAGAAAATTTCCTCATTAACCTACAAGTTCACTCTTGAAAAAAGTTTGAAGTCTTAAATGCAGTCAATTGGAAGCAGTAAGCATGAAGAAGTAAGGGGAGGATCCATTAAACTATTTTCATTTTTTGATTATTTATCTTTTAAATGCTTTGTAATACATTATGTCTTGAGGGGAAAGATTTCTGAATATGATCATAGAGGAGCCGCATCTGAATAAAGATTATCGCTAATACAAGTTGTGTCTGGTGTACTAACGACTAAGATCTTTCTTCCTCCTTACTTTACCTGGTAAAATAGCTGTTGCATACAGATAGACAACCATACTAGAGTAGGTAGCTGAAAAAATTTTTTATTTCTTGCGTTATTTTGCTGTTTGAGAATATTTCTTTCTACTGTGCACATTCATTCATCTATTTCATTTATCTTGTATGTCTGTATTGCTGTTTTTTTATTTCAGTTAAGGTGCTGGAAAAGAAGCATATCATGCGAGAGAAAAAAACCCAGTATGTGATGAGAGAGAAAGAAGTGCTGGCAAGTGTTAGCAACCACCCGTTTTTCATCCGACTCTACTGCACCTTTCAAGATACAGACAGACTGTGTATCCTTTTTGCTGCCAGAGAGAAAGAGGGAGAGAGGGAAACTTGAGAAGTTCCTGCTGCTGTATGTGCAGGCGTTGTTTATTTGCTTCTTATGCAACACCAAGCATCCATTTCATCCAGACAGCCCACTTTTAGTCGGTTGTTTTTATTTCTATGTACATTTTCATAGTAAATCATTATTATCACTTGGATGATTTAGCTTAGCTTTTTTTCTGTGCCACACTAAAATATATCATAATATTGGTTCAGTAGGTATGAATTCATTTATTCATTTTTTCAAGTCTTCATACCACCATGTTTGAGATAATAGATTTTGCTTACATTTATATAAGGTGGCTGGATCAGATTTTCTTATTTATAAGTCAGGCACTAAAACACCCTGTATATATAGAAGAAATTTTTTTTAATGTTAATAGATTGCATAAAATTTTAAAATGAACTGCCATAACTTCGCCACATTTTTCATCAAAATACAGCTATGTTTGGCTAAATAAGTTATGAAGTGGGCCGTAGAATTTTTTTACTCACTTTCAAGGTAGTGAAAAAGTATCATAAAATTACCTTTTCATAAAAAAAAAAAAATGAATATATGTGTGCTTTTATTGTGGACGTGAAGTGATCCAACTCCTCTACATATATATATTTGAGGTGTGTATACTCTCTACCAAATACTTTTTGCTTAACTCTATTAAATTCTGTGATTATATAAGGTCAGTTGAAGATGGTTATTTTATGTTGTAAATACCAAAAAATAATTCACTTTATTTTGACATTGAAAAATTATAGGTATTTTCTGTACACCCATGAGATGAAGGTGGAAGAATATCTTCGCTACTATTAATATTACTGAAGAGACAAGGGAATGTTACAAAGACTGTTATATCTAAATACCTAAAGAGTTCAGGTATTATATTAGTATGTACTGTTATCTTGAGTGTATATAGATGAATTAAGTCTACAGGTTAGTGATAGAAATGGAATTTATTTTGCATAACAAATACAACACAAAATTTCCTTTGTCAATGGTCTTAATTCAATGATGAATATTAATCACCTAGATTGAACATCTGTATACAGTAAAAGTTTCAGATCAGAATTGTCCTCGTGAGAGAGTTTGTGTGTGTGTGTGTGTATATATATATATATATATATATATATATATATATATATAATGGAAAATGTTATTTTTGAAAACAAAAATAGGTACATTCACTGATATAGCTAAGCTTAACCAACTATGCACGCCTATTTGTGGAAATACTTTTGCTTGCTGTTATCATACCTGAATATAAGGTTGGCTCTCAGTCAACCAGTTTAGGTTATCCTGAGTGTGAATGCCAGCATTATTTAAAATTGGCTGAAGCAGCAGCAGTAGCTTGAGTCAGAAGCTTGAAAACATGGCAGTCTAATTAATGAATCAGTATTCAGTACAATGTGCTTTCAACACCAATTTCAAAACTTCACAATCTATGAATGAAAAGAAGATGGATTTCAAATAAAATGTCTCTTTAAGTGCATATGTAATTGATTTCATGCAGAATGTCTGCAGAACCTGACTTCTGTTGATATTTTGATTATTTTTAAGGTTGTTTTCTTAATGCATCAGATTTTGTCCTCAGCTATGCCCGACGAGGAGAATTGCTTGATTACCTACTGAAGCTGTCGTCTTTTGATGAAACTAGCACACGATTTTATTCTGCAGAAATCGTCACAGCATTGGAATATCTCAATGGTTTAGGGATCATTCACAGGTTAGGAGTTATTTCTCTTTTTTCTCCTTCCTCTCTTCTCCACTTTTCCTATTCTTCCTTCCAGTTAGAAAACCGTCAACCAAAACTGTCTAGAAATTTCTTCAGTTTTTTAGTTTTTAAAATTCCACCCCATAGGAATTTAGTGCGGGTTCAATGTGCATTGTAAGTTTATGGTAAATTGAAACATTTAGTACGTCTCCGCTAAAATTTGAACCTAATTTTCTGATTCTATTTGTCATGCTGGTAACTGTTTAATTAGATTTCAGCACTCAATCTGTATGTTGCACATTGAAAATTTTGAATTTGCCAGTGGCAGGAATAAGTGATATGGATGATAGCTTTCAATCAGTTGAGAAATAGTTAGATTGAAAAATTGATCTTTACTTAGTATTTTTGCCTTATCATTTTGAAGATGAAAACTGTCTTCCTTTCTTCCTGCTAAAAATGCACCTGAAATTTGGCAGTGATACGTCTTTTTACATTGTCTTCAGATTAGTACTAGAGAAAAAGTTTCTCGGAAATGTAAAGAGTCTATTTATTAGTCTGGTCATTCAGTCCTTGAGGGTCACCTTCACAACATTCTTGTATTAACCCCCACACGTACGCAAAGTAAAAAAAGAACTTGAACTTAAATTTTTTCTTGTATCCTCAAAATGAACCAGTTTCCTATCAAAGCACCTCCTTTAAAAGCCCTCTGCTCTGAAAGAACCCTCATTTAACGCCAATATTGTAGTGAAATAGAATTTCATTCATGCATTAGTTCTTGCTATTATTAATACCCACTACCCACAATGGACTAGTTGAAACACTTTTGATGGGTTTAGGTTATTCATTGGTTCTAACCTTTATATACACCAGCTGTATCCATGGGGAAATTACTCGGTTCATGACACTAAAACTAAATCTAAATTTTATCTCATGCCTTGTGTTTCTCTCAACCTATGCCTGTATCTTCTCATTGTCTCCCTTATCCCTTCCAATCTATGTTTCTGGTCTATGATTTTATCAAACTGTTATACAAACATGAAAAGGATCCATATGCAAAAATTTTCCTATCCCTTCTGTAAATTACCTTTCTTTCCTTCCCCTCTATACCTACCCTCTTCTTAAACTAATGAAGTTACCTTTTTCTCCACCTCTGCCCTTTAAGTAAACTATTTGTATTTCTTTTCACTTGTTCCTTTCTGAGTAAGAAAAAGGAATATTCTAAATGAAATAACCTGCTGCCAAAAAGATGTTGGTCACCTGGAGGTTGAGAAAAAAAACAACTTTTCACATATATCTCCTCTATTGTGCATATAATTGCTGTTTTTAATCACCACTACTGACAGCAAAATAGTTTAAACATGTTTACTGGTTTTGAGTTATTCATGTGTTCTGCATTTATATATTTGTATTTATCTGTGTATCTAGACTCTCCTCAATGAGTAGTGAAAGGGTTTGTTTGTTGTAACCCCCCCCCCCAGTTTTTAGTGGAGGGTTCAATTTACAGTACAAGTCTATACCAAATTTAAATGATAAAATGAGCATATATCAGTGGTTGTGATTCATAATTTCCCTTGGAATGCTAGTTATCGTATATGTTTTGCTTTTTGCAGAGACTTGAAGCCCGAAAATATATTACTCAATGATAGAATGCACATACAAATAACAGATTTTGGTTCTGCAAAAATCATAGGAAAAGATGATGTCCTGAATGAGGAGAAACAGTCCAGAGATTCTGGTCAGCCAGGTAAGTTCACACCTGGCAGTTCTCTCGACTTATCTAATATTTAAACATTTTTTATGAAGACAAATATGTGAGGGAATTAGAATATAGCCTTCATATAATTCCTATATTCTTATTTGTGGATATCCCTAAGAAATCTCTGGCTGATGTGCCAAATTCTGTATTCCTGACAACTTTGGAATTATTTGTTCTAGTGTTTGGGATCTAGCACTTGTGATAAAACTTTCACTTATTGTCTCTTCAAATAATCTATGGTATAAAGGACCCTTTTTTGTGGGTGTCCTATATTGACACTAGATTTGATAATTTATGATATTTTAATGCACAAGATTTCTGGTATGGAGAGTATCCGTACTTGAGAGATGAATATTCCATGAAAAGGTTTAAACTTTTGAAGTATTTTTAGTTGTTGCTTTGGGAAGAAAATTATTATTACTGAATTTTCATTTTTATGGAATCTTATCATAATTCTCTAAAACCAGTCTGTCTATCCACCTGTATGTACCTACCTATTGCAAAAACTCCTTGATATAACCCTATGAAATGTTCTGTGAATGTAGCTGTAACCTTTTGGCTATTCTTTTAGCAAATTAGTTTTTGAAAACCATCCACAAAATTAGGCATTAAAATTAGGAGGAAATATTTTTTCACTTTCAGAGATCAAAATCAAGAGGTAATTTTTTTTCCAGTTTTGGGGTCAAAATGAAGTTGAAATTCTTTTCAATTTCTGATGTCAAATTTAGGGGGTTATTTTTCATTTTTATAGGTTTAAATCAAGGAGGAAAATTTTTTTTTCATAGGGGTGAAAATCTAAGAATTTTGTTTTTTGTTTCACTTCTAGAGGTCAAAATGGAACCTTTTTTCTCTTCTTGAGGGTAAAAATCAGGGGGGGGGGTTGTCTTTCAGGGCTTAAATTTGAGAGCAGCTGTCATTTTCATTCCTAGAGGTCAAAACTAAGTGGGAACTCTTTTTCACTTTCAAGGGTTCAAAATCAGAGGATTTTTTTTCCTTTTAGGGGTTGACATCAAAGGGTAATTTTTTTTTTTCATCGACATCGGTCCCATCATTCTATCGTTGACATCGGCACGCGAAGTGATAAATGGAAAGGTTCCTGATTCTTTTTGCATTGTGCCCCATTTTATATGTGCATGTTTGTGTGTTTGCTGTGCACTTTTCTGTTTTATGCATCATAGAAATATCATCTGATTATCTCAATTTTTTCCAGAGGTCAGCCGGGAGAATCGCCATTCCCAGCGTCGGAAATCCTTTGTTGGAACAGCGCAATATGTTTCACCTGAGGTACTTACCAGCAAGAGTACATTCAGGTAATTTGATATTTGATTAAGTATTCATATTTGGAAACCATTTAATTTTATCATATTTTTATTGTTTCAGAATTGTATCTTGGTAGTTTATAAAAGTCATCCTCATTAAAACCATTTCAGGGTTATTGGCTTCTCTCCTAACAAAAACCTCTAAGAATTCAGTATTTCAAGTATCATAAAATGCACTCTGTTTTGAAATTTTACTCCAACCTGATACTTAACTTTGAATTAGTTTCAAAGATTAATCTAATTGAGACAAGTGTGGAATTGAAATTATAAGTCAAAGTAATGTAGTTTGCCCACATGCATCTAGAGCCAGTCTTAATCATCACGTCACTGGGTTAGATAGCAATTCAAATGCATGTTTGACCTATTTATACACAGTCCATGACTTTTGAGTTCTCTAATTGATGAAAAAACAAATAGTAGATCTGACTACAACTATTGAATGAAATATAGTGTATAAAAATCTAATCCTTTGAGAACTTGAAGATTTCAGTACAGTATTGCATGAGTTGACTCCCAAAATGGTAGACTTTTCAAGTGTTCCCAAGTGACCTCTCATAATCAGGATTTGTACCTGTATGTGTGCTTCTATTATAGAAGTTGAATTTTTTGTTTATTTTGTGAATATTCATAATTCTGTTATCAGCTTTGATGGAAAAAAAACTCCTTTCAAGCTTGATAAATTATATTGCCTGCTGAGATTATTAATGATCTTGAGCAGGATTGATGTATTTTTCACTTGCAATTACTCATACCATGAATATGTATGGTGTGATGAGTTTTACCCAAGTTACTAAATAAAGTAAATAAATGAAAAAATAAGCTGTAGTACAAGTTTATCTGAAAATATACATTTTGATTTGTTTAGACGTTCTTTTGATATCGGCATCGCCGCCATTTTTGTTATTAAAAAAGTTCCAAGTTCTTTATGCTTTTTTTTGCTCGTCATTATTGACAATAGTTATCCATACTGAGTTTGAAATCTGTCATAAAATATGAACTAAAATAAAATAGTGCTTTATGATTTACTTGTATTATATACTGTATATCCCCGTCTGATGAGTTTTACACATCCAAGCTCCATAACTGTTCTATTGAGTTTCAGTTTCAATGAAATTCAACCAAAAGCTGTTTTGTTTTTGTTTTCTGTTTTCATTTTTATTTTTCAGTTCTGATTTATGGGCCTTGGGTTGTATAATTTATCAGCTTCATTCGGGTCTTCCTCCATTTTGGGGAAAGTAAGTAATATCATAAGACATTCCTATTTCTTGATATTTCATTCTGAATATGACAGCGAAAACAAGGTAAGTCAATTTAGACAAAATGATCAAGGACTTTACATTGAAATTATCTGAATTATTTACCAGTTAGTGAAAGATCGCATGAATGTCCTGCAAAAGAGGTAAATGTTTAATTTTTTTCAAAGCTTACTTATTTGCTGTAAATTCTTTCTACCCATTTTTTCTTTACTGTTTCTGTTATTTTGACTTTTCTAAAATATAATCTGTCTTGGTATACTTTGAAATTTACAAACGTGTCGGGAGAGTGTGTGTGAGTGGCAAAAGTATTGTTGAGAAATACGAAGTGATAATGTTGGATCAAAAACTATGAATTAGCATTTGCTTCGGTTGCCAAATACAAAAATTGGTTAGTGCCTGTAATACTACAGGAGTGAGCTTGATTCTCATTTATGGTTATTTGTTGAATTTCACCAATTAAAGTTTGGTTAAACAATTGAGCAAAGAGACAGGATTTATATTTTTAATAGATCAAGTGGAGATCAGATGAGCACTAATTATGAGTACCTTAAAATTAATCAAAATTGATGATTTAAAGTATTTTTTAAATAAAATTTTCCTGTTTCACTTCTCCTATTCCACTTCATATATTATCATTGTGAGAGTTGAATTAGAAGAAACAATAAAAGTTTGGGCAAACTGGACCAGTTTTACCAGATATGGAAAGTTCTTTGATTGAGTGGACACAGCATTTGATTAAGTGATAATTGGAAAATATATCCAGTGCAGATGTCCACCCAAGTCAAATACTTACTTGAACCAAAAACGAAAATGAAAAGATTTTTTTTACGTTTCTTCCCTTGAATATATTTTCCTGTTTTTTTCATGCAGAAGTCCAACAGTGAAATACATTTTGCTGGCTGAGACATATAATATCTGTTAGAGCTGACATTTATAGGACAGAGCACAAATCAAAAAGAGAAAGATTATTGAAATATTCTGAAGTATAAGTCATTAGCTAATTTTTTGCATATTATCTTTCAGCCATGAATACCAAATATTCCAGAAAATTTTAAAATTGGATTATGAATTCCCTGATGGATTCAATCCGGTTGCCAAAGACCTGGTACAAAAGTTATTGGTAAGTTGCCGCTATTCATAACATGATAGTGTTGTCAATCTATCAGAGAGGGAATAGTTAGCTATTTTAGATTTCAGAAATGATGAAGGGAGAATATACAAATGTCTAAATCATTGGACTACGATTTCTTGTTATGTATGAGAAAAAATGTATATACACGTATATTTTTTTATACTCCAAGACTACTACTAAGCACCATTGCAGGGATGATCCCTGAATGGATTTCGTACCTCTACACAAAAAGAATATGCCCATACCAACCACAACCACATTCACAACATTGTCACCGTATTTCAAATAAATGCACCCCCCAAAACATAAGCAATCCATTCGCCTGATGAGGCCCAAATACAGCAAAAACATGAGCTGGTTCGTGTCGGGACTCTACATTGTAATATTTATTTTGAGCTCTAGTGTGTAAGTCTATATATATATATATATTTATATATATACATATGAATATATATATATATATATATATGTATATATATATATATATATATATATATATGTATGAATATGTATATATGTATGAATATGTATATATGTATATATGTATGAATATGTATATATGTATATATGTATGAATATGTATATATGTATATATGTATGAATATAAATATATGTATATATGTATGAATATATATATATGTTTATATGTATGAATATATATATATGTTTATATGTATGAATATATATATATGTTTATATGTATGAATATATATATGTGTTTATATGTATGAATATATATATGTGTTTATATGTATGAATATATATATATGTGTTTATATGTATGAATATATATATATGTATATATGTATGAATATATATATATGTATATATGTATGAATATATATATATGTATATATGTATGAATATATATATATGTATATATGTATGAATATATATATATGTATATATGTATGAATATATATATATATGTATATATGTATGAATATATATATATATGTATATATGTATGAATATATATATATGTATATATGTATGAATATATATATGTATATATGTATGAATATATATGTATGTATATATGAATATATATGTATGTATATATGAATATATATATATGTATGTATGAATGAATATATATATATGTATGTATGAATGAATATATATATATGTATGTATGAATGAATATATATATATGTATATATGTATGAATATGTATATATGTATGAATATGTATATATGTATGAATATGTATATATCTATATA